>CAUYPO010006724.1:0-13723 GCA_963574435.1 Cheirogaleus major
CCGGGTCCCCCCTCCCTTCTCCCACCAGGCGTGACCTGCACAGGTGTGGGCGGGATGTCCTGGGTGCCCTGGCGCCCGCGTCCTCAGACACCTTGAGAGCCGCCCCGGGCCCTGTGCTGCTCTGCCGGGCGGGGACAGGCCCGTTCTTGCCCAGGAAGCCCTTTGTACCACGCCGGGCCAGGCACGTAGTGCTTGGGCCCGTGGCCCTGAGCCGGGCGGCCCTCGGCAGGTGTCTTGGGGTGGGGGCCGGCGGGGGCCCGTGGCTGCGTGTCGGGACAGGCGGCTGGAGGTCGGGGGAGGTGTGCAGCGTGTTCACCGTGTGTCTCCCGCCGTGGTTACGCCACAGCCCCCTCCGCCCGCTGCCCTGCGCCCCTGGCACCGTCCGTGCGGGAGGCTGGGCCCCAGATGGCCATGGCGCGGCCACTGCTGTCTTTGTCACCGTCCGGAGGGGGGTGGACGCCGGGGCAGAGACTCAGGGCCGGTGGGAGGCGCTGCTTCCCCCCCCCCCGGGGCCCCCCGCAGACGGCTCCTTCTCGGGGTCCCTGGGGAACAGGCGGGAGGCCGAGTGGGGCTGAGGCTGGGACGGGCCCCGGGGTGGGGGGGGGTGCGCAGCCCCTGCGCCCGGCAGGTGCCTCTGAGTCGCTGCCCCTCCCCCGCCCCGGGCGCCCGGCCGCTGACAGATGGTAATGAGCGCCGGGGAGTCTGATGAAGTTCATTTTTCACCTGCACGTGTTCTCGCCTCCCCGCGGCGGCGGGCAATCCATCCTGGAGCCCTCGCGAGCCCCGGCGGTAATGGGGTCGTAGATCACTCCCTCCTGGAGACAGGCCGGACAGGGCGGCGGGGCCGTTAAGAATGACCGCCGCTGACCCCGGGCCGGCAGGCTCCGGCTGCAGAGGGGGCTGCCACGGCCCTGATCGTGGGGGGGTGGGCAGGGGCACGGGGTGTCCTGATCATGGGGGGTGCGCAGGGGCACGGGGTGTCCCAGGGCGGGCCGCAGGGGTGAGCCCCCTTCCCCGAGGGAGCAGGTGGCGTGGATGTGGCTGTGGGCCCCGTGGCCGCGTGGCGGCTGCCCCCGGTCGGGGCCTGTCTGTGACAGGTCAGGCTTGAGGACACACTGGCTGGGAGACCACCGCCACCTCCCACCCTGTCCAGATGTGGCGACTCGGGTGACATTCCCCGTCCGCCCCTGCCCTGTCTGGGCTCAGCCGTGCGGGCAGCTGAGGGAGGCCCTGAGGTTGCACCCGGTGGCCTGGGGTCCTGCGCGGCCCCACCATGGCACTGTGCAGGTGGGCGAGTCCTGTCTTGCCTCAGTGTCCCCACAGGTAAGAGGAGGCAGCAGCAGTGACAGGGCCTCACTCACGGGCTCTGTGATGCTGCAGTGAGTTACAGCTGACGGGCCGTGGCGGGGTCGGGTTTCTCGCGCCGGGGAGGTGTGGCCGGCAGTTGTCGTCACCCTCCTCATCTTGTCGTCTTCGTGGTGGTTCAGAGCCCGGCTTGTGACCCCAGCGTGTTGGCTGTGTGACGTTAGGGAGACACTTACCCTCTCTGGGCCTCAGTGAAACGGCGGCACGAGGACCGAGTTCGCGTACTGGTGAGGAGCCCGGAGGGAGCTGGCACGGGCCGGTGGTCAGGAAAGAGCAGCCCCGATCGTTGGGTGCTGGACAGAGCCCCCCCCCACGCTGCCTGCCCGGGATGCTTTTTCCAGAACCTTCTCCTGGTGTTCCCGTTAGCAGATGTCACCCCGACGGGTGCAGGGGAGAGAGCGGGATCAGAGTGATGTTCCCGGGGTGTCTTTCGGGGCGGCCCCGGCTGCTGGCTTCGGCGGCGTGGATGTTTGGAGGGACCGTGGCGCGGCTCCCACGGAAGGTTCTGGGCCCCGTGGGGTGCACAGCCTCACACTCGGGGTCTTCTGGTGCCGGCTCCCCCGCGTTCTCGACGGTTCGAGTGCGAGGCACACGGGAGCCACTTGAAGAACACCGCAGGGAGTGACACCGGGTCTGGCAGTGTGGCCCTGCCCGCAGCCCAGCCTGCGTGTGAGCTCCGAGCACGGCGGACACGGGGCCTCAGGAGGGCGACAGCCCCTCACGCCTGGGGGTCCGGCCCAGACCCACCAGCCTCCCAGAGCCCCCCGGAGCCTCGCCCATGGTCACAGGCTGCAGAGCCGTGAGGTTGGCCCCAGCCTCCTAGCCAGCCCACCTCACCCACCGCACTCCTAGCCCCCTGCTCTGTGGTTCCTTCTCTCGTGGTTCTGCCCCAGGGCCTTTGCACGTGCTGCCCCCGCTTGCCTGGGATGCCCTTTCCACAGAACTGTGTACGACTCGCTGCTTCTGAGCCTTCAGGCCTCAGTTCAAAGGTCCTCTCCTTGGTGAGGCCCCTCCAGACCACCTGATCTGATCGCCCTCTTCTAGGGAGTCACTCGCTTTCAAGTCGCCGTGATTTGCTTTCTTCCTCATAGTTGTCACTAACTACCCAGGAGAATCTCGTTTGATTTTCTACTTCTTTTTAAAAATCTCTCTCCCTTGGTTAGAACATAAGCATCGTGAGAGCTTGCGCGTTCTGTTTTGCTCGCTAACACGTCCCCAGAACGTGGGACGGTGCCCGGTGCATAGTAGATGCTCAGTAAATACTTACCGGCTGGACAAATGGATGGATGAAAGAATGGGTGGGTGGATGATTGGGTGGGGGGGTGGATGATTGGATGGATGTGTGAGTGGGTGGATGATTGGATGGATGATTGGATGGATGTGTGAGTGGGTGGATGGATGGATGGATGATTGGATGGATGGATGGATGATTGGATGGGTGGATGGATGATTGGATGGATGGGTGGATGATTGGATGGGTGGATGGATGATTGGATGGATGGATGCATGATTGGATGGATGATTAGATGGATGGGTGGATGGATGATTGGATGGATGGATGCATGATTGGATGGATGGATGATTGGATGGGTGGATGACTGGATGGATGGGTAGATGGATGGATGGATGAGTGGATGATTGGATGGGTGGATGTGTGGGTGGGTGGATGCATAGATGGGTGGATGATTGGATGGATGGATGGATGATTGGATGAGTGGATGGATGATTGGATGGGTGGGTGGGTGGGTGGAAGGAAGGAAAGATGGCAGGAGGGCCGGCAGCACCGGGTTTCTTTCCTTCTTCTGGCCCAGCTGTGATCACTGATGAGGAAAGGAGAAGCTGCAGCAGGTGCTTCTGCACTGGGGACTGGGCTGAGCCAGGGTGGGTGACTGGATGACACAGTGCATGACAAGGTGGATGAGACGGGGTCCCCCCAGGCAAAGTCACAGGTGTGCCATGAATCCTACAAGGTGGAGAAACGTTCTGTGCCATCAGAGCCTCTCTCTGAACCGTGCGATAGCCCTCGCTGAACAAGACAAGGAGCTCAGCCCCCGAGGGCTCCTGGCCAGGTGCTGGGGACAGAGGTGACGGCCGCTCTCTGGTGGAGCAGAACCTCGTCAAGAAGCTGCTGGGGTCATTTCAGGTCTGGAGGAGGCACGTGCATTTGCATCTGATTTGCATGCAGGTGGAGTGAAACCTGGGTGTGCAGAGCTCCTCTGGGTGGTCACGTCTCGTCTTCCTCCGTCCCACCCGTGTGCCACATGCTACATACAACCCAGGGACAGAGCGAAGGACCTCCTGCCCTCGCGGCCGAGCCTCCGAGGACTCTCTTCTGTGTAAATGAGAATAATCCCAGCAGGTCACCGAGGTCCTTCCCGCCGGCAGCCCCTTGCCTGTACTAATCCGCTGCGTCCTCCCAGCCTGCCAGTCGGTGCTGGCACTGCCCCCATTGCACAGAGGAGCAAACTGAGGCCCAGAGAGGGGCGTCGCTTACAGATGGCCACACAGCAGGTGCGCGTAGGCGCAAGCTGAGCATTTTGTGTGGATCTGGGCACTACAGTCTTTCAGAGACCCATGAAGTCAGGCTTTGTCTCGTTTTACCCAGGGGGAAACCGAGGCACGGCTCTGCTGTGGCCTCACGAAGCTACAGGCCATGAGCAGCCTCCAGGGAGGAGGACACCATTCAGGAGGCCAAAGGGAGGCGTCGAGTGGGACGAGGACAGGCACCCTTTTTACTCTCTGCCGGCAGGACCGGCTGGGGTTCCCCTGAGTGGAGGTCACCCACGCGCCCCGGGCCTCTGCCCGGCGAGGACAGCGAGTCTCCTTTGAGCCCTAATTCTAAGAGCCGGCTTTGTGTCCCGCCGTATAACAATATGATAGGTTGGGGTCAAGCTGTGGTCCCATAACTTGTTGGAAGACATTTCAGAACAATAAAGGTGTCTGGCTTTATGTCTGCTCGTATTTTATCCCGGCTTTGGCCTCTCCTGCTCACTAGCCTTGGATTTACCGTGCGGATATTTTAAACAGGGTGAGGTTGGAGGATAGCGTCCCCCCCGGCCGTGCCTGGTCCCTTCCCGCCCACCGCGGGGAGCCCGGCCCGGCGCCGGCCCCGCCTGCCGCAGTCCTTACCTCCCCCTCCTCCGGCAGCCGCGGCCGGCTCGCGGAGCAGAGGTCACTGGGCTGCGGGTGTTAGGACATTACATTTTCGTGTCTGCGCTTTGGAGACGCGTCATGCCGGCAGGGTGACAAGCGCGGGGCCGGGCACCGCGGGGGACTGATAGCGGTCACTTGATTACAACGCCTTCGCCACCCCGCAGCCGCGCCCCCTGGGAGTTGACAGAGCGTGGCGCCAGCCTCCTGGCCGGGGCCGGGTAGCCGGTTTGACGCTGTCAGCTCTGCGGCCCCCACCACGGTGGGAATGGCCACCATACCCGTGCGGTGCGGGGCCTGCCACACGCTGGGCACTGTGCTGGGCTGATTGACGCATTTCGTACCCAACCACCCGAGGAAATGGGCATTTTTTAAATTAGAGACGGTGTCTCACTCTGTCCCCAGGCTAGGGTGCGTGGTGCCATCATAGCTCACTGCGGCCTTGAACCTCCAGGCTCGAGGGGTCCTCCCACATCAGCCTCCCAAGTTGCTGGGACTACAGGCGCGTGCCACCACGCCCGGCTCATTTTTCTTACCTTTTGTAGAGACGGGGTCTCACTGTGTTGCCCAGGCTGGTCTCAAACTCCTCAGCTCAAGCGGTCCTCCCATCTCGGCCTCCTAAAGTGCTGGGATTACAGCCGTGAGCCACCGCACCCAGCCTGAAGGAGGTATTTTGATCCTGTTAGTCAATTGAGGAAACCGAGGCACGGAGTAGTAAAGGGACCGGGGCGGGCGGAACAAAGTAGCGCAAACTTGAAGCAACAGACATTTATTCTCCCGCAGTTCCGGAGGCCAAAAGTCTGCACGTGAGGTGTGGGCAGGGCCGCGCCCTCGTCATCGGGTCTAGGCGAAGATCCTTCCTCGCCTCTGCTGGCGTCTGGTGGTTTCTGCCACTGTCCCCATTTCACAGGCGAGGAAACTGAGGCCCAGCCAGAGAGCACAGCCAGGAAGTTGAGGAAGGGCCTGGAACCCAGGCGGTTGGCCGCCTTGCCCAGGAGGGAGCAAGGGGTGGGGCCAGGGACGCCCGGCGGTGTCTCTCTGTCCACCGGGAGCAGAGCGTGGTCTCCGTCAGCACGTGGATCTGCCTCTTTGGGCTTGGCCGCCTACCCTGGACCAGGACCGGAGGCTGGTGGCAGGGGAGAGGCTGCGGCTGTTTGGCGCCCACGATCATTGCTGCAGGCCCGGCTGCAACGCTGCAGCTGCCTCCCGGAGGTCAGACAAACGCGTGAGCTTCAGGCGTCCGAGGCCTCTGGCCGGGCGGGGGCAGAGGCCAGGTCGGTGGTCAGACCCCCAGGGCCTGAGTGATCCGATGTCTGCGAGGGATGCATCACCCCTTGAATCCTGGCAGCAGTCATGTGTGATGTTGTGGTGGCTCCATCAGGCACGGGACCTCGCACACAGTAGGTGCTTAATACGTGCCTCTAGCACTGACTCCACCGTGGAGCTGAAGGGCTGCAGACGCAGCTGACAGGGGGATGTTTTGCTAACGTCATTTTGCAGAGACCACATTCCCGAGGCCCAAGGAGCCCCCTTATCCCTGGCTGAGACAGGTCTGGAACCTTCTGGAACAGTCTGTCTTCAGGCCGCTGAGCGATTCAGCCTCCCCAAAGGCAGGGGACTCCCACCCATGAGGCAGCAGCCGGCCCAGGGCTCTGATCTCTGGGGGGTTCTTCAGGCGCCCCCAGCCCCAGGACAGCCTCTCTCTCCTCCTCCCGCTGCCCCCAGCCTGTTGCGGGGCCTGGGCCCGGGGAGCTGTGGTCCCCCCCCACCGCCGCGCAGGCAGGTGGGCTTTCCCGCCGCCAGGGGGCAGCAGGGGCCTGGCCGCCATCCTGGCCCTCCGGTCCAGGGGCAGGTCCCCTGGGGCAGGGGCAGGGCTGGGAGCTGGAGCTCTGTGTCACGGGGATGTCTACAGGGGTGTGGGGCGTGGGACGTGCCCGCTGGGCCCTCTCGGCACCTCTCCTCTGCCCGGCAGCCTCAGGTCGGGTGGGCGCTGGCTTTGGGGCGTCAGTTTCCTGGGAGGGCAGATACTCAGTCCGTCTGGAGGGGTGACATCGGCTGTCACCTGCCGAGGATACACCCAGACATCTGCCAAGAGAGGGGCCGGGGCGGAGGGGGCCCGGGCGGGGGCTGCCGGAGAGCCAGAGAGAGGGGGAGGCCGAGCCCCGAGAATTAAATGTTCGTAAGTGCAGGCCTGGCGAAGTAGGGCGAAGCCATTAGTGCTCATTAAAGTTTAATCCCTGCCGGGCGCGGCTGTAATTTGATGGGTGTAGAGGGAGATCCTCAAACAATCCCGGAGGCCGGGGCTCGCTCCGTCTTGCTAACATGGAGAGCACGGCCGGGCTCCGCGTTCCACTTTACAGCTGACGACTCCGGCGGTCCCTGGGCTGCGCGGGTTCGGGAGGCTCTGCCCGTGTGTCATGGGGTCTCGGGGTCCATCCTGGGTGGACGTCACTCCTCCCTCCCTCCTCCCCTCCCTCCCGGCTGCAGCGTGACCTCGAGCTGCCAGGCCCTGCCGGGAGCCAGGTGTGGCCTTCCCCGCCGGAGGCCACAGGGGGCTGGCTGTGAGCGTGTGTGTCTCTGCTGCAGGAGACGTCCTGGTCTCCAGAGCGGCTGCGTTTCTGCAGCAGGGCAGACGTCCCCTCCTGTGCCCACCGCTGCCAGAAATCGCGCCTCCCCTGGGCACCAAGACCCACTCCGTGCCAGCCCGGGCTCCGTCGGCACACGGTTTCTAGGCTCAAAGACTGGCCCGGGCCAGGGCAAGATGGAGAATGTGCTCTGGCAGCTCTGTGGGGACAGGCTGGAGGCATCCCTGGAAGGCTCCCTGGAGGAGGTGGCGATTGAGTTGGGCCTCAGAGAAGGATGTGTGGGAGTTAGGCGGGTAGAGGGAAGCTCTAGCGTTCTCGGGTGGGGATGGGGGTGAGCAGGAGGGGAGGGCAGGGGCTGGGGCACCTGTGGGGGTGGGAGGTAGGGGAGGAGCAGGAGGAAGGTCTGAGGCACGTCGGGCCGGCCGTGCACACCCGGCTAAGGGCTTGGACATCGCCCCAAGCCCCTGCTGTTAGCCTGGGACGGACGGTTAAAACCCATCCCAGGCCCAGAAGAAAGCCGCGAGCTGCCGGGGCTTCAGGGGAGTGGCGCCCGCGGACCGTGTCAGGGAGGAAGGAGGGAGGAAGCCAGGGTGTCGCGTCTCTGCTGTGCACCAGGCTCCCGGCCAGGCTCTGCACTCGAGAGGGACTATGTGTAGGATCCCCCATTTACAGGCGGGCAAACCGAGGTGGAGAGTGGGCCCGGGCTGGACCAGGAACGCAGAGGGGCCTCTCAGAGCCTGCAGGCCTGGCCGGGCCGACACAGGCTGGCACGCTCACCGCGCAGAGACACCTCCCGGCAGCCAGCGCCCAGCTCAGCAGCTCTGGCTTCAGCCGGGCACCACGCCCAGCCCGGCCACGGCGGCTCCAGGCCCCCTTCTCCCCAGGGCTCCCGAGAAAACCTTTTGCACCCTTTGACTCACCCTTCATAAACGCTCCCTCCGTCTGTCACCGCCGCCCTCCCTGCCCACGCTCTCCTGGGGCCTGCCCAGAACAGCTCCTAAATCACGGCCCACCGGCCTGCACGGCTGCCTCCCGCCCCCCTCCCCGGCCTCTGTCCCTCCCCAGGCCGGCCTGGGCAGAGCCAGCCCAGAAATCAGGAGAGAAGACAACCAGCCAGCACCCGGCCCCCTGCACAGCGCGGGAGAGGGTCCCGGCTGCCTGAGTCGCTCCAGACTGCACCCCGAGGCCCCCAGGCCCAGGCCCTGCCCCTGGCGCCTGTATGCAGTGAGCTTCCAGATGCTCTGGGGATGGGGGAGGGGGTTTCTCCTTTTTGCCCTTGGGGCTTCTGCTTCTAGAACATTCTCTCAGATATTAATGGGCCTGTTTTCCAGCCTGGGCCGTCCTCCCCATCCACAGCTCACGGTCCGCATTGGGAATGTTGTCGCTTGGATCTCAGGGGAGAGAGGTGGGGTGCGAACACGGCCTCCCTGCCTCCCCGTCCCCCGCCGCTGCCCCTCCCGTGCGGGCGCAGGCGCTGGGCCGGGACTCGGCGTGGGCTGCCGAGTCTCGTTTCGGGAACTATCGGGCCACGGGCCTGGCGCAGACAGTTCTGGCCGGAGCCCCAGAGGAGGGCAGGTGTGCAGCGTCATGTGGTACAGTCACACCTCCCGGTCGCCGTCCTGGTCCCTCTCCCTGCACCCACGTCCACCGCGGTGCCGGGAGGAGGAGCCGCCGTCCCCACCCCCGCCGTCTCGTTCACTCCACCGCCTGCCAACACCTTCTGTGGCCGCCGTTGCCGCAGGCCAGCTGCCCAGCGCCCCGGCGCCAGCTGCGGACATCGGCTGGCCCAGGGCTGGCGGCTCCCTCCTCCCTCGGCCCAGAGTGTCCGGGCCGTGCCGAGTCCGCCCAGCAGGTCCGGGTGGCCGTCCCGGGGCTGCCCAGATGGCACGGGGCCTCTCAAGGGGGGCCTTGACCCGGCCGTGGGTGAGACAGGGGCAGGGGAGGGACACGCAGGCGTGGCCGCTGCTGGGGGGTCGCCTATTTCCTGTCCGTGCACGAGAGGGGGTGGCCCCCCCCGCAGGGAGCGTGGGACCGTCCCGCAAGGCTAGGGAGGGTCACAGGGACAGAGACAGAACGGAGGGAGAGAAACGGGCAACGAGAGAGACCGGGGACGCAGAAAGTGACAGCGAGAGGCCAGGAGGGCGACTCCCTTCCGCTGGGGGAGAGGAGGGTGCGGGAGGCGTGGGGCGGATGGAGAGGAGATGGCCGACACCCCAAGGTGCTGCCTCGCCTCCCGTCGCCGCCTCCCCTGGGTCCTGGTGGGAGGCGGAGGTGGCGGACCGGGTCTCCCGCACGCAGAGTCAGGGCTCACGCTCCTCGCCGTGGCAAGGCGGTGGCTTTTCTCCGCTTTCCTGATCTGGGAGGTAAATAGCGGCTGAGAGAGTCTGAGCGCCGGGCCCAGGGCCGCACGGCGAGGCTCTCGGGGCCCAGGAACCGGCTGCAAGGCCCGGCACTCAAGCGACACATGCGTGACCCTTGAGCACAAGTGACACGCTCCCTGCCACGTGCACCGCGCTGTCCTCTCCCGCCGGCGGGTGCGTCCCCAGGGGGCCAGGCGTAGCGCACGGCGTGGGTGTCTCCTTGCACCGTCCCTGCCCGGAGCACACGGTCCCCAGAGCCCGGGGCTGGAGGAGGGACGAATCCTGGAGAAGGAGCTGTCAAGTCGAGTTCCCGAGTTCCAAAGTCACCTTCCAGGCGGGGCGCCTTCGGGTCCTGACACAGCCGTGGGCCTCCCCGGAGCGCCTGGCAGCGCGGGAGGCGCCACCTGCCACCGAGCAGCCATCTGGCCGCGCTCGGGGAGGCCCGTCAGCCCCACACCTGGGGCCTGCGCAGCCCCGGCTCCGGGGACCTGGTGGCCTTGGGCCTGGGGACTGACGTGCGGGAGGCAGGCAGCCCGCCCTCTTGGAGGTCTGATTTCGATTCCGGCGTTTCCCCGGGGACCTTCCTCCTGCGGCCCTCACGCAGGGAGGTGTGAGGCTTCTGGAAGCAAATGAGCCCCGGAGACCCGGCTGCCTCTTAGAATCGCTGTTTTACAAGACCTGGAGGAGTCGGGGCTCACGCCGCAGACCCATCGGCTCAGCCGGGAGGGGGGGTGCAGGCCTTGGCGGCGTCCCAGCACTTCCAAGCGATTCCGTGCCGCCCGGGCGGGAACCTGGCGTTGATGCCCGTGGCCGCCTATGGTGTGCGGGGCCAGGTGGGGGCTCCCTGCAGGATGGGCCTGGTGACGGTGACAGCCCCCCAGGCTGGCTGTGAGCGTTAAGCGTGTTGCGTGTGGTGGGCATGGGAAGGCGTCTCTGGGTCAGTGTGAGGGAGTCGCGGTGTGCGGGTGGAGAAACCGGGACGGGCCTGGAGGGGCAGCCGAGCCCCCAGCGGTCGCAGCAGGTGGGATCGCAGCACCCCCCTCCCCTGGGTGGTCGCAGCAGGTGGGATCGCAGCACCCCCCTCCCCCGGGTGGTCGCAGCAGGTGGGATCGCAGCACCCCCCTCCCCCCGGTGGGAGCTGTGGGGAAGCACGCCGACTCCGAGTCAGCCGGCCGTCTGTGCGCAAATGGCCGCGCCCCGTCCCTGTCTGTGAATGGGGGACGCGCCTGCCCCCCACCCCGAGACCGCGGCGAGAACAGACAGAGGTTGCACCCGTGATAGCTGCCCAGGACTCCGCCGCACGTGGCCACGCCAGACAGTTGCCGGTTCCCGCGTCATCAGGAAAATTGCTGCCCAACCCCAGACCTCAGTGTCCCCAGCTCTAAAATGGGGCGGAGGCTAGAATGGAGGGGCCGATTTCAGGCCCTACAACCCTGGCATCAGAGGTCAGAGGGAGAATCTAACTTTACAGCCCAGTTCCAGGCTCTCGGGCCGGTAGAAAACATCCCCTCCTGTTCACGTGGTCCTGCACAGAGAATGTGTGTGTAGCTGTGTGCATGTGCAGACACGTGCAATGTGTGTTAAGTGTGCATCCACATGTGTGGTGTTTGTGCGTGTCTCTATGTGGGTGAGCATGCAGTATATGTCTAGTGTGTGCACATGTGTTTGGTTATACATTGTGTAGGTACATACGTGTGTATGCATGTGCAGCGTGTTGTATATTACATGCACACGTGTGCGTGTCTGGTGTGTAGGTATGTGTGTGGATGCATGGAGGTGTGGCTGTACGTGTATCACCTGTGCGATGCCTGTACTGTGTGCATACCTGTGCATGTGTTTGCACATACATGCGTGTGACTGTGTAGTGTGCATGCGTGATGTGTGTGGCACTGTCGGGAGCCCTCCAGGGTTCCGCCCCCGTCAGCCCCTGACCCTGCGCCCGCGGGGAGCTGCCCCTCTGCAGGCCCTGGGCCCCAGCGCCGAGCCGTCTGCGGCCGCCCCAAACGGCCCTGTGTGTGCAGGAAGGTGGGCTTGGGGGGTGGTTAGTCCACAGGGGCCTTGCGGCCTGCGGAGTGTCTCGTGGTGAAACATTTAACACGCCCCTAAAAGCACAGAGAGCCTGTGCCCCGCCCCGCTTCGGGGAGAAAGTGGGGCCGGTCTGGCCGTACCCGCCCCGAGTGTCCGCCCACCCCGGTGGCTTTGCAGGGCTCCCGCGGGCATGAACGGACAGAACCAGCGTCCTCGGCTGTCCCGCCGGCCTCCCGCGACAGCAGACTTACTCAGCACACCTGGCTTGGGGCCCTACTGTGCGCCAGGCACTGCCCGGCTGTGGGGACGCAGCAGTCGGCCCAACACACAAAGATCCCGCCCCTCGGGAGCCCCTGGGTGAGTTTGGGGGAAGAATGAGTCAGGAGCGTGGGCTCGGCTCCTGGCATGGGCCCCGGCGGGCAGTGAGTGTCAGCCGCTGCTGTTGGACTAATACCATCATTTCCCCGCTTTTCGGGGTCGCTCAGAGGCGCCGACTGGCCGGGGACAGACCCCAGACTGCAGGCCCTCCTGCACGCCAGCCGCGGCGGGCCTTGTCCCTGGAGCAGCGCCTGGAACGCAGCCGGCTAAGTCACAGCGTTGGGGCGCAGCCCTGAGCAGCGCGGGCAGCTTCCTGCAGGGACCTTGCGCTCGGGCCACTCCGAGCTGCCGGCCACGGTGACAACTGCAGCCCCACATCCAAGCCCGCACCTGGCTAGGTGACGTCAGCCCATGCTTCCAGAGTCAAGAAACATCTGGAATCATCCGCCGCGGGTCCTGCTGGGCCCCCCCGCCCCCACTCTGCCGACCTTTAGCGACCATCAAAGACGTGGAGAGCGGGGCGCGGCGTCTGTGTGACTGCGTGATTGTGCTCTGTGTGTGTCTGGTTGTGTGTATGTGTGATTGTGTGTGTGGTTGTATCAGTGTGTGATTGTGCGTGTGGTTGTATCTGTGTGTGATTGTGTGTCTGGTTGTATCTGTGTGTGATTGTGCGTGTGGTTGTATGTGTCTCTCCAGGTCTCTTGTGTTTGTCTCTGTGTGTGGTATGTCTGTGTATGGTTATGTGTGTTGCATGTACGTCTCTGTGTGTGGTTATATGTGATTGTGTGTGGTTGTGTATCTGCATATGTCTCTGTGTGTGCTTCTGTGTATCGTGTGTATTGTATGTTCTGTGTGTGTCTGTTTGTATCTGTGTGCATGGGTCTGTGTCTGTTGTGTGTGTGTCGTGTGTCTCTGTGTGTGGCTGTGTGTATTGTGTGTGTGTGTTGTGCGTGTATCTGTGTGCGTGGTTGTGTGTCCATGTGTGCCTGGAAGGGGCATCGCAGAGACCTGGCTCTGCCCACGCAGATCTGTCTGGAGGCGGCTGGCGCGTGCGTGTTTGGTTTGAATACGCAAATCGGCGCGGGGCAAACCCAGAGACCGCCCCCCAGTGGCCCCGGAGACCCACCTGCAGAGACCTCCATGGAGGCTAAACCGCAGGAGTCAGAATACGAATCCCCATCCTGGAGGAAGCGGTGCCAGGGGCCAGGAGCTCGGCCTTTCCGTGCCCAGCGCGCGGCGCAGTGGCGTGGTGGCATGGTGGGGTGGCGGGGCGGTGTGGTGGCGTGGTGGGGTGGCATGGTGGGGGCAGCGGGGTGGCAGGCAGCTCGGTAGGGGTGGCGGTGTGGTGGTGTGGCGGCGTGGTGGGGTGGCGGTGTGGCGGCGTGGTGGGGTGGCGGTGTGGTGGCATGGTGGGGTGCCGGTGTGGCGGTGTGGTGGGGTGGCGGTGTGGTGGCGTGGTGGGGTGGCAGAGTGGTGGGGTGGCAGGCAGCGCAGTGGGGGTGGCGGGGTGGCAGGGTGGCGGGGTGGCGGGGCAGCAGGCAGCTGGGTGGGGGTGGCGGGGTGGCAGGCAGCTGGGTGGGGGTGGCGGGGTGGCAGGGCGACAGGCAGCTCGGTGGGGGTGGCTGAGTGGCAGGGTGGCAGGGTGGCGGGGTGGCGTGGTGACAGGCAGCTCGGTGGGGGCAGCGGGGTGGCAGGCAGCTGGGTGGGGGTGGCGGGGTAGCGGGGTGGCGGGGTGGCGGGGTGACAGGCAGCTCGGCGGGGGCGGCGGAGGGCGGGAGCGAGGCCGTGCATTATTCAGCAGCTCCTGATTTCGCATTATTCTCCCTGATACTTTTACAACCTGTCAGTAAATAAAAAGATTCTACATTATTTATAGAAACGGAGCAGAATTGGCCGGGAGGATTTAGCACTGCTGTC
>CAUYPO010006726.1:0-11287 GCA_963574435.1 Cheirogaleus major
ACAAGCGCCACCGGCAGGCCAGGCGCCAGGGACAGTGCCGCTTGGAATCTGACAAGCAACACTTGGTCCCAAGCCCAGATCAACTTTTCATCACCCTAGAAGAGAGATGGGCTTGGGACACTCCACTCCCCACTGAAGCCCTCAGGCGCGTCTTTGTCATTGCTGGGTGGGATTATTGTGACATTCTGCCGAAGGGCCCGCCTCCACCTGAGGCCACGCGGAGATTGGAGAGAGGGGAAAGCAGAATGGAAATGTCCGATTCCTGTTGGGGATTAGGAGGGACTCAATTCCAGCCAAGTTTTGTTCTTCCCATTCTAAATGAAGAAAAAAACAAGGGCAACACAAATTGTCCTACTCTTCTCAACATACCATATATGCATGGATTAGACGGGGCGGAGCGGGGGACCCAACCCAAACAAAACAAAACAATTTGGCTACCAGCCAGGACTGCTTCGCCTGAAATGTTTTAGTTTTCCATAACTCTGAAGCTAGCGTACGCAAGAGTTCCTAAGACCCCTCTCTGGTGAGAATGAGGGCTGACTCCGGGAAACAGATGCCCCTTAAAAGTGGGAAACAGAAGAAAGCTCAGTCTGTCAACCAGCTACAATTTAGTCTATCAACCACCAAAAATTCAGTCGGACATATTTGCTGAGTAAAATAACCATGTTGACTGATTGTTCATACTGAAAAAGACAGTTTTCTATTGACCTAACTCCAGTCTAGACTCAAATAGTCATTCTCGACTACTTCCAAATGTACATGTTGTCTTCAAACAAAACTTTTTATAAAAACTGAATTTGTAGAACAGACTAGAAACCGAACTGCTCCATTTGACACGTTAGACACATGACCTCCTCTTGTCCCCCCAACCCCATTCCCTCCCCCTACTCCACACCCGCCCCCGCCGCACTGCTCAGGAACCATAATCTGAATCTTGCCGAAGAGGTTCACATAGTTTAAGAACCCTTGGTATAGACTGGGGAGAGTCCACTCACTAGCAAACATCTACTTGGACCTCTGTAGTCACACCACCGTCTCTAGCCAGTGGATCTTCAAGTTGGCTTCGTGCTTTTCACTCTCACAGACAAAGCTGCAAGGGATATTCTGGGCTATGTGTCCCTGGGCATCTGTCTCTCAGGTGTTTACCTAGGAGAAGAGGGGCTTGTGTTTCCAGATGACACCTGGGCAAATCAGGAGATGTCGAGCTCGGGATCTGCAGCGCCGGGCAGCATGTGTGTTTGGCCTCTCCGAGGCTTCTCGGGTCAGCTATTGGGCCACCCCCTCTTCTGATAAATATATTTGATTTTCTTTTGGAGAGTTACCCTTCCCCCGCAGGTGCTTCCCTGGTGAGACGATTGGATCAAGATGGCCTTCCTGTCCCCACACCGGGCATCTGCTCCTGGCAGAACCAATTGCTGTCTCTCCAGGGAATCCGAATCTGGGGAGGGATGAGACCTAGCCTGGGAGTGATTGGAACCTGATGTGGTACCATGAAAAAATTGCCTTTATTTCCCTTCTGTGGCAACTCAGGGATGATAATCTGGATTTTCAGCCTCCTCTTCCTTTGTTGAGCTGACCTGTATCCTCCCGCAAACTCCTTTTCTTTTTTTCTTGAGTTGGCCGGACCCAGTGTCTGTGGGGTGCAGCCACGGATCCCAAACTGGCAGAGCTGCCTGCAGAACGTGCCACGGGTGGCAGGTGGGCTGGTTCCCAGTGGACCCCAGACAGGCAGACACCCTTCTACTCCCTTTCCTGTGCCCAGGGCCATTCAGCTCCGAAGAAAGATTGGGGCCTGGCCCTTTCGTGAGGCAGCCAGCCCCTAAGTAGGAAGATCCATTATCAGCCATCGATTCACATTTACCTAGCCCCGGTGCAGGGCTGGGCACTGTGTCGACAGGGAAGGTAGATTCTTCACCCGTGGAGAGGCCCAGGTAAAAGCTTGGACTGAATTCTCATAAGAGTCTGCAGGTCATCAAGGTGAGTGAGGCAGGTGAGAAAGTTCCCTTCCATGTGCATTTTATGTGGGAAAGAAATGTCAGTCTAGGTCCCTGCCTCAATTCCTCCCTCTGCAGAGGCCTGCAGAAAATGCGGCGTCCACAGAAGGATGACTCCGCACTGTGGCATGGCCTGGGAAGGAACTGGGGAGCAGGCATAGCCCCTTCTTCTGAGACAGACAACAAACATCATAAAAACATGGCCTTGGTGGAGAGTGGAGTTCATGCGGCTAGTGAATCGAGGGACCTCATAAACGGAAGGGCAATGGTTTCAGATCCATTTTCCAAACGCAGACAGATGAGCCTGAAAGGCACAGATGACAATCTGGAAGAGGTTACTGTGGGTTATTTACATTTGAATTTGCTGCCATGTAAGATAAGGAAAAAAAATGAACTTTGCTTACAAAGGAGACTGAGTATTGTGAACAGTTGTTCTTTAATCCCCGAATCTGTTATCATTTTATTTTAGAAACAGAGCACTCCCACCCCCATCATTTCCATTTGGACAATCTTCCCTCTGCACCTCTATCCACATGACCTGGGAGTCAGAGGTCAAGGCCAAGACCCAGAGCTAAGTGGTACTCCCTCCCTGGCAACAGCCTCTCACCAGGGGTGAGCACATGACCCGAGCTGACCCAGTTGCAGAGGGTGTCAGGACTTTGCTGGAAGCTTGTGGCTCTTTTCTGTGTGGCTGAACCTTGCAGGGTGAGGCTGGAGGTGCCACAGCCACCTTGCCACCCAGAGCCTGAGAATGTTGGATCCCTGATCTGTCAGGACCCCAGAGGAATGGGAAACATTTATCTGCATGGAAGGACAAATATGTTTTCAGTCACAAAATGAGAATTACAGCTACTCTACTCTACTCTTGATCCAGAAAATTGTTGTCTAAAATGGAGATTTTCTTTTCTTTCTAATGTGCAAAGGAGCTGCTCGGTTGATTCAAAGGAGCAAATGTTCCCATCAACATTCAGAGCCAGCTGTTCATCAAGTGGACTGTTAGACTCAGGAGGGTGTCTGAGTCTGGGTCTACTTTAGCTGAACAGTGGGTCATGCATGGCCTTTTGACTCACTAATCAGTTTCCTTGACTTTTCTGGGCTAATGACTCACTTTTTCTGGTCTCCCTTGCCTGTACTTGGTGTTTCTGTTGGAAAGACATTCACGAGTACACTCTTATTTGATGCAAATGTTGCGGTACACCAGGCCTGCTATGGACAAGAGCCCCTGACCCTGTGTCAGAGCAGAAAATGGGATTTTCGAGAAATGTCACAAGAGTCATAGAAGGCAGGAGTAAAGAATTGATCACAGATCCAGAGCTCAGAGATCTATAGGACACAGCAAAAAGCAACAGGGTGGTGAATCCCTGAGTCCTTTCTGAAGGTAAATCAGAAGAAAAGTGCAAATTTGTCCATTTGAGAAATTTGTCCCAAAAAGGCAGATGCAAAAATTCAACTTGATAAAGGGTTGCAGATTTTGTAAATGGTTACCAAGATGAGCTGAATGTAGAATAACTTTGCATTTCATAGATTTAATATTTGGAGTTCCAACTTTTGCAAATGACTTGTGTTACTATGCAGGATGGGTGAAGTTCTGCTGCAGTAACAAATAAGACCCAAAATCTCAGTGGCTTAATATAAGAAGGCTGCATTTCCATCTCAGGGTCAGCTGGGATTTCTGTGCCCTGGGACCTGGGCTCGCAGAGTCTCCGTCTTGGCCCATCCTTCTGCAATCACTGTGGCAGGAGGAAGATAACATGGCTTAGTGGACATTGGCTTTTAAAATATTTGCCCAAGAGGGACACTGTCACTTCTCCCACATGTCATGGGCAAAGTCAGCCACAGGGCTGTACCTACCTTCCAAGGAGGTGGAGAAGAGCCTGGAAGGAGACTGAGAATATTTAGGGAGCAGCAGTCGTGACTGCCATACCCCATGATGCGCAGCAAGGCCAGTGGGTGGACCCAGCCCTCTTGGCGGCTGAGACAGGACAACCCACTACTCAGCTGGGAAGGCCAGGGCTTCTCTCTCTCTTTGTACACTTCTAGTAATTCCTACAAATAAAGATTCTTTGTGAAAAATCAGCCCTGATGAGAAAACCAGTTTGTAGTCACAGAAGTGAAGAGTAAGGCAAGAGGTGCCTTAAAGGTGATGGGATTCTAAGTCAGAAGACAGATTTTCTGGGAAAAATGAGAGAGTCAAATGCAAAAGACAAAAATGACAAGTTGTACAAATGACAGAATAATGTAAATATTGCGATTTTATAATAGAACTGCTGCATTATCCTTTTAAATGTGTGCAACGGAAGCTAAATAGCATAGCTGTCTCATAGCCTCTATCCTTCAACAGGCTTGTCTTAATAGTCAGAAATGCATGCCATTCCCTTTCCTCCTTGGAAGATTCCTTCTACGTCTCCCTGCTACTTTTATCTTATTTCAATATAGTTTTATCCTATCAATTGTTTTACTTTTAAATTCACTATGTTTGAAATTCCATCTGGACTGAGTTATCAGTGGAACTATTTGTAACAACTAAGTGAATCAAAACAACACACACATAGTAAATTTTGATAAATATTATTTAACATCAATGAAATATTTTATTAGAAATGATGTCTTCAGGAGGTGGATGGAGGGGATTGTGGAGTCTTAATTAAAAGGCATCTTTCCCAGAGCCCACTGCTATAAGCCGCCCCTTCTTGCATGTGTGGGAGGTTTGCAAATCTCGAAGAAAAGCACCATGGGAAGGCTCTGGGCAAGTGAAGATGGCACTTTTTCTTTTAGAAGGGAAAAGGGCAGTTGTGAAAGGTGAGATGAGCAAGAAGGACAGCAAGAGTGTTCTCAGGTAGGGTGCTGTAGGGAACGAGAGCACAGTGAGCTGGAGGGGCTGTCCCCACATCCCTTGGATGGTGTTTGTGTTCCCATGGGAGTAAGTGGATTTAAATTTGAAAATCCTTTTTCTACTCCTTGATTTACTTGCCTGGCACCCTGTCCCCGCTTGCACTGGAATAATAATATTGTGTGAACGACACTGAGGCCTCTGCTTAGTACCGCTCACACTTTGTCCTGTTTGTCTCCAGCAATGCCACGAGCTGCCCAGGGCAGGATGTGGTCTCTACCGCCACCTCTGCCGTGTTGTAGACGGGGAGGGCATTTGTGTTGCTCGTGGACACCACGCACTACGCCTTGCCCATGCCTCCCTTTCCTCTGTGACTCCACCTCCTCCCCCTCCACCTCCTTCTTCCTCCTCCCACATCTCTCTCTCTCTCTCTCCCATCCAGTTTTCTTTCTCCTTAAAATCATTATCACAGAACTAAAGCTTGGCTGTTATTTGCATAAAACCATTATCAAGGGGCCAAAATGATGCCTCTTTACGGGCCTGGGTCAATAGCTTTGACAAATGGAGCTGATACCAGGCAAAACAAATTGTCAGTGTTATATTGAAATTTCACCATGGGCACTAGATATTTGCATGGGGTAACCAAATAGACTAGGGTCGAAGCAGATGAATTCCATTCCAAAACCACTAAAATGAAAAGGCAGCTGCAAATTAGGTTTGAAATGGACATCCCTGTCCGTAGAGATTTCATAGTGACAAATGGATTAGTCCCCAAGTGGAACACAAACCTACTTTGCTTTCATAGAAGCAAGGAAGACTAATAAAAGCTGTGTCTCTGTGCAGCCCTGAATCAACCCGGCCCCGTCAGCCTCTGTTTAATAGCCTGATGCTTCTCAGCTGAGTTTCTTAATTAAGTTGCAGTAAGAGCTGGCCCTTAAGAAACTCTCAAACATCTGAGTCCATGAGTTTATTTATTAATTAATATTTAATTTTCTTTAATGTAAAATAAAATGCATTTAATTATTATATGATTATTATCTTTAAATGACTAGTGGTTCTAAGGAATGGCTTGGAAAGGGCAGATTCAGTCTGCTCATAACCTCTGTCCGTGTTCTCTCTCTGTGTCCCCCCATGTAGGACACTAAGAAAAATACATATGCAAAGTTAAGTAAGATAATATTTAGGAAACTGTCTTACTGCTATTTATAGGGGACACACACTCCCCGTAGAAAGTGGGGCACTCTGCAACCTCAGCCTCAGGACCAGGATCCTAACCTCCCTCCCCTCACCCCCAATCCCATGTTAATCAGGAAACACTGGGCAATGCTATGACAACAAGTAACCGCCAAATGGCGGTCAGTCAGCACATCAGCGTTTATTTTTTCTTTCTCATAAAAAATCAGCCATGAGTCCAGGGGACCCTCACAGCAGCCGTGAGGACTTGGCCACGTGGGTGGCCCCCATCTTGTGCTGTCAACCTCGCGGCTCCGGTTCCACCATCGCAGGGCAGGGCAGAGGGCCCGCAGCACGTGAAACCTTCACTCAGAAGTGCCACCTTTGTCCTCTTCCATCTGCTCCAGCTGGCCACACTAACTCCAAGGGGAAGGGAGCAGAAATGCATGAGCGGTTTCCGTCAGTTCTCCTTCCAAAAGCACGGCCACATCGGAGACGCTCCTGTAAAACAATTCTGGAGCCACAAAAACTTTCACAGGATAGAAAAAACATATTTTCCAAAAGAAATATGCTTTTTTTCTCTTTTTCTTTTACATAATGCGGTGCTGATGTCCTCTTACCTGAAACAGTGCCTAGCACATTGCAGGCCTCCTAACTATTTGTTGGATGAATTAATGACTCAATGATTGGCTGAATGAATGAAGGAGGGCCATGCAATGCCCCTCCTGTTGTGCCAGTGCTCCTCTCGGGACACCAACTGTGTTTCGCAGAGGGCAGCCCTAGGCAGATGGGAGACTCAGGCTCTGGCCCTGTCTCTGCTGACGGCTCTGTGGGCTTGGACAAGACACGAAGCGCCAGGGACACCGTGCACAGCGGAGCATGTAGACGTCTGTAGACGTGGGGTTTGGAAATGCTGTGGCCACTGCTTGCTTTCATGGGAGACACTGGACAGGGGCAGCACCAGTGTGGAGGTGGGAACGGGGCCTCGGGAGAGCAGAGCCGAGAGAGGCACCGTGACATTGTCTGGGGTTACGAACCCAGGAAAGGATGGAACTTCCTGTTAGGCCAGTGGGAAGCGGGAGGGGCTGGCTTGACGTCTGTTGGGGAAATCTGGATTACACAAATGAAATGAGAGAGTATACAAATATGTGAGACCAGAAAACCAGCCAGGAAAACATGACCTAGTTTTGCTAATGATGACTGTTGTGTCTGCACAAACTCACATGGTGGCCTAAGAAGAATAATACCAGCAACACACTCCTGCACAGCACTCAGCAGTCTGAAAAGCATTTTAAAATATGGAATCAACTCTGACTGTTGAAATTACATTGCACAGATGTTCTAGGTACAGTCCAAATACCTTATAGATACTCACTTTCATCCTCATAGCACAGTTTTCCTCATTTGACAATGAGGAGACTGAGGCAGGGAGACTGAGTACTAAGTATGTCGCCCAAGGTTATACAGTTAGTGGCAAAGACAGGATTTGAACCCAGGCATCTGGCTCCAGAAGCCACACACTGAACTCTGCATCTCACAGCCTCTGCAGAAAACAAAATAAAACTCTTCTGATGATGCCAGTGGTTGGAATTCCACCACTCGTCCACAACCATGGGGCTGGTGTGGCCCAGAGGGAATGATCTCTCTTTGGAAGAGGTTGAGGGGAACATATCTGACTTTTGTCTTGGTCTGGTCCAATCCTACAGCATAAAAACATTTTGTACTACATTTTCATTTATTTATTTATTCATTCATTCTCTCATGAGCAAAAACCATCATGCACTTACTAAGTGCCAGGTTCTGTCCTCAGCTTTTCACGTGTGCTTCCTCATGCAACTTTGACAGCAACTTTTCTTGCTAAGAGAGCACCATGATTACGTTCTCTCCACTTTACAGATAAGGCACAGGGGAAACTGAGGCACAGGGTGGTGACTTCACTGGTTACCTACCTGGGTCCTCTTTTAAACCAAGGCTGCCTCCTTCCAGAGCCCACACTCTCACCCCCACACTCCACCGCAGGTCACATGTCATGACCTCTGTGCAGACACTCTTGACCTACCCAGGTGGAGTTCAGGACTTCCTGGTGAGGGGGGGAAAGAGATTCCCTCAGAATCTCTCATTCCCTAAAATAGCTCCCACTCAATCCAGTCATACTCACTGTTTTATCTCTCGAGGCGCTTAACACCATCTGCCGTTATGTTATTTACTTGTTTACTTTCTATGTTCTGTCTCCCTCGGGAGAGTGTGGGCTCAGTGAACGGTGGCAGGCAGTGCTCATCGTAGGAACTCAATGACTGTCTCTTGAATGGAGGAGGAGGAAAACAGGGAAGGAGTTAGGAGGTAGGTTGGAGGAAAGGAGAAAGGAAGACACCCCTCCCTGGGGCGCTCTCCTTGCTGCGCCCGCTGTCTGTGTGCAGTTCTGCTCAGGAAGCAGGCAGGAGAGTCGTGCCCTCTGCTGTCCTCTGGGTTGTCAGGGTCAAGGTCTGAACCCCAGCCCTCAGCAGCTCTGGCCAAGAGGATGCTCTTCTGGAAGGCATGTCCCTTTCCTGAAGCAGGCAGGGCTCTGGGACGGGCTGTTCAAGGCGTCCTCTATGCTTCCTTATGGCAGAGGGAAGACAGACTACTCCTCGAGCAACAAGAGAGAGGGAGAAATACATTAGCAAGGAAGACCTCCAAGTCTGTGCCATCTCAGATGAAGGAGGCAGGATCTTCTGCTCCTTAAAAGGGCAGAAACGAAACCCTTTGCTTTTATTTGTTTTGAGACATGAAACAGCAGTTCTCCACCCGCTAGCTGGGTCACCTTGCCCTTCACTTCGCCAGACTCTGTTTCCTCTCCGTGGCACGAGGATACTAAGAACACTCATGACAGTGGATTGCTGCGGGATTCCAATGAAATAAGGTAGCTGATGAGACTTTGTGAAGTGGAATTCATTCATTCATTCACTCATACAGTCAACAAATTTATTGATGGCCTATTATGTGCCAAGCTCTTCTTGAAGTCTTTGGGGTGCAGAGAGTGATAACAGGTGTTAAAGGAACATCTCTGGAACCAGACTGCCTGGGATCAAATCCTGGTGTCATATCACTAACTATGGGAAAGTTAAGTAGCAATAATACCTGACTCAAAGGCTTAGTGTCAAGTTCAAATGAGTTAATATTCGTAAAGCATTTAAAATAGTGCCTGGCACAGAGTAAGTACTATAAGAGCCCTTGATAATAAAAGAATATTATTTGTGAAATGAACAACAAAGACTTTAAATTATATTAATTATTTCTACTTAAGGAGACATGGCTGTATATTTTATCTTAAAAGTGCCCAAAGAATAGAACAGTAACACCATTATAACCTTTACAGAATATTTACAACAAAAGTATAAACATAAAATAGTTTTAATTCTTAAGCATTAGCCATCAAGAACACACAGATATCCTCAACGCATTAATTTATTACAGTTAATGTCTTAATTTATTAGCCCAAATCTCAGTAGCTTAAAGCAACAAAGTTTATTACCTGCTCAAGTCCATGTTCATTTCAGGGCAGTGGAGATATCTATTCTACAACACTCTCACTAACATGCCTATGATGGCAGCTCGTCCACTGTCTAGAATCTGGAAGAAAGCCTGGGAGAGAAACACTGGCTCTTAAAGGTATCCACTGGAAAGTGACACCCATCACTTCCTCTCTCATGTCACCGGCCAGAGTGACAGTCCCATGGCCATCCCCATCTTTACTGGAAGAAGTTCAATGCTACCACACACCTGACTTCACTACTTATCATTTGTTTCATCATGATCAAGTCTCTTAATTTCATTGTGCCTCCGTTTCCTTGTTGGGTAAATGAAAACAGAAACAGTACTTTGCTTATAGCATTGCTATGAGAATTAAAAGTGACAATAAACAAATGATGTGATCTACTCATAAAAAAATATAAAGTATTATTTGTGTGTCTAACATTAGTACCATACTACCAATACTAGTAGATATTTGTGATCGGACTGAAACAATAACCTTCCGTTTTATTCCATAATTACACACCCCCACAATACATCAATGTGTGCAAGTCACCATTTTGTTCTATTCCCATGAAACTTTGATTATGTCACAGTTATTATTGCTTTTGGCCCAAGGCTACGTAATGATTGCAGGAGAAAACAGCGGGTTCGTGTTTGGCCACTCCCCACGTGAGCAGGAGGGAGGGGCAGCTCTTGCCCACGTGCCCACCGGCCCGCGGCAATGTGACGTCAGAGGCGACACGGTGAACAGGTAGCTCAGGTGCGTGATCGGCGGCACAGCCGGAAACCCGGAGTCCAGACACCGGCGAGGAAAGCAGAGCGAGTGGGGGCAGAGAGGGCCTGTGGACGTCCGGGAGGCGCGGCTGAGGAGGGGAGGGGGCGGCGGAGCGCAGGCTCTGGCAGGGGCCGGTGGTCGCGGCGGAGGGCAGAGGTGAGGAGGGCAATGAGGCCGGCACCGAAGGCCAGCAGGGCACGCGGGTCACAGGACTCTCGGCTGACCCAGGAGGACCGAGAGCCTGGATGGGCGTGCGGCGGGCGGGCGTCTCGTTCCTGCCCCGCACTCACCCCGCGCTTCCGGGGCAGCAGTCGGAGCTCGCTCTGGGAACCACGGCTTTGGGGGGCTCGGTCCGGCTCCAGGGGTGATCATGTGACTCAGGCTTGGCCAAGGAGGTGCCACATGCCTCTGGCCACAGTGATTGGCTCAGACCTGGCACATGACCAGGCAGAGCCAATCAGAGCTCATCCTGGGCCTTTGCTTGACGGACGGGATGGAAGGTGTAAGACTGAGGCTTCTGGAGCCACTATGGGGCTGGCAGGTGCCTCAGTGTGATTTCAAAGCACATTGTGCTGAGGTGGAGAGAGAAAGAGAGCCATAGTGCCTGGATTGAGATATACTCAAAGCCGGCTCATCACTGCCCTGTCCTTGGCATTGAGCCATTAAATTCCTTTTCTTTGTTTGAACCAGTTGGACGTGGGTTTTCTGTCACTTACAACAAAAAGTCACCTAGAATGCGCCTCTTTGAAGATTGGTGTTCTTTTTCCTCACAGTGGACAAGTAGCATGTTCACTCTACAAAGACATTTGAAAGATGTTTTTATCTAACTAGAAGCAATTCTGTCGAATTCTCAAAAATCACATTCCAATTCGGTTTTCCCCCAAGGAATCCAATGTTAATTTACCCTAGAAGAGCGCACATCTCTGGAAGAGCTTCCCCAGTTTTCCCTTTGGCAACTGGTCTTTGAAAGATTAACGTCACACGCAGCTTCAAGCCCACCCA
>CAUYPO010006727.1:0-16350 GCA_963574435.1 Cheirogaleus major
TCCTTCCCTCCCTCCACCCTCCATCCCTCCCTTCATCCATCCCTCCCGCCCCCCACCAACCCACCCAACAACCCTCCCACCCACTCGCCCGCCCACCCCACAACCAGGGGTCGTCCGCGGGGTGACGGCGTGTGGGCGATCGGCCGACCCCGGGTGGGTGGGTGGGCGGGTGAGTGGGCGGGAGGGCGGGGGGGAGGGTGGGCGGGGGGCGGGAGGGAGGGAGTACGGGCGGTATGGAGGGTGGCGGGAGGGAAGGAGGGAGGGATGGAGGGAGTGAGGGAAAGAAAATATTATGCATAAAGTTAAAGTCTGTTCTTCCCTTCCACCATTTCTCTATTTTGCTTCTGAAAAGTAACTATCATGAAGCATTTTTTAAATGTTTTAATATACATGTGTGTCCCAATGAACAAATTATGGTATCACTTTATTTAGCTTTTTCTTATTTATGCATAAAAGTTCTTTGTACAGTGTGGATACTAATTAAATCTGCTTTATGTGCTGTAAATATATTCTCCCAGCTTGTATGTCTTTTAAATTTGATTTCAGTGTCTTTCTCTCTCTTCTTTTTCTTCCCTTTTATTTGATAGAGATGCCATTCATTTGATTTCTTTAACTCATTTATCTTTTCCTTTGTAGTTTGCGTTCTTTTTGTCTTGTCAAAGAAATCCTTTTCCATTTCAAAATCATTTAGACCTTCTTTCATATTTTCTTGCAAAATTTTAGAGTATTTCCTTTAAGATTTGTATGTGCATGGATGTGTGTTTATTCAAGATGTCTTGTTTTTAAGTCTTTTAACTATGAGTTTGTTTACTCCTAATTTAACAGATTTGTGGGCAGAATACATAATGTGTATGATATTGATATTTTCAGTTTCTCAAAATTTCCTTTATGGCCTAATATGTGGCTAATATTTATTTTAAAAGTTACATGCAGACTTGAGTACAATGTGGTTTCTATGTGTCAGTTAAGAGGTATATTTATGTATGTAAATTGTGTGTATGTAATGGTTATGTATAAATACATATATTTAGATAATATATTTCTATATCAATATATTATATATGTTAAATTTATCTATATAATACATATAATATATACATACAAATATGTATGTATTATAAATTTACATTTATATCTGTATACACACAATCATTAAAAGTACTGTTCAAATTTTTTACTGTCCTACTAATTTTTTGTGTATTTCATACATCATCTTCTGAGAGGTGTGAATTGAAATGTTCTTTCGTGACTGCAGATCTGTCAATCTTACCTTCTAATTCTGTAGGGCTTTTTTCCCACTACATATTTCCAAGGTATATTTTTAAATGCATAAAATTTCATATTTTCTGTATCTCTGGGTTAATCATTACTTTTATATTATGAAGTTTCTCTGTTTATACCTCTTAATGCTCTTTATCACAAATCAATTTGCTCTAATATTGCTAAATCAGCTTTCATTTCATTAGTGTTTGTTTAATATATACTTTCTTACCACTACATTTTCCACTGTCTGTTATTTTGTACCACGTATGTTTCTTGTCAGCAACATTAGATTTCACTCAGGTCTTACTCATTTTTCACGTTACTGTTCATTAGTATTTTAGCCCAATCTTGTTTACCTGTCTTAAAAGCCATTGTTAGTTTTTATACTCAAGCAATGCTAGCTTATATTTAACTTAATTTGTTCATTTTTTGCATGCCACTCTTCTATGTTCAATTTCTTTCTTTCAGAGGTTGTATTTTATTATCTAAAAATATCATTATTTTCCTCATCGTGATACAGATTTTGTGATTGTAAGTTGATAGTTATTAATCTTCAAATCTTGCTTGTCATATTAGCGTATTGAACCTGAGTTGTGTCAAAATTCCTAGCAGGCAGTTTTGAATTTGCCTGAGCCAGAGGTCCTATGGGCTTCATTAAATCAGAAGCTTTTGTTTTAATTTTTTTTGGCTTGAGGTCACTGTACTGCATTAGTAGCCTGAATGCAGAACTCACACCTACTTATGGTACTGGCCAGGCTAACTAACTCTTTTTCCACCCTGGGCTTTGGAAGACAAGCAGGTTCCTGTGCCAAGCATAGGAGTCCTTTCCTTGAACAGCAGTGGGAGCCCACCCCCCAGCCAGTGGGACCTGTGCCATTCCCTGGTTTTCCCCATGAGCTGAATGGCTTCAATTCCCATGCAACATTGCCTTTGAGTTGCCTCTTTATATGTTGCTCCTGGGCAATGCCTTTTTTAAGGGCTTTAAACATAGCTATACATTTAACAATTTACAAAAAGATTTAGCTTTTTCATATCTTTGAAATGAGAAGGGAGATTTCTCCTTGCAGTTTAGTCTGCCAAATTGACCACCAGCCCATTGGCATTTCCTCATCAGCCTATATAGCTCTCCCAAAACTTGCCTCTTAATGGAGTGAATCTAAACAGCTAAAGAAGGGGAGAGACCCTTATAACTGGGTCATCTGTATAGGTGCATAGACTTTCCCATCCACTAAGAAATGTGGGCATGAAAAGAGTTGATTAACTCTGAAAGCTGGGCTATCCCAGCATCTCAAGTTAGGCCGCATTGAAACAGTTTGTTCTGCTTTTGCCAACCTTGATTTTGATCCCCAAACCAGATGAGCCTGGCAAGTCCAAAATTGTGTCTAACTCGTTGTCAGCCTATAGTCAAACCCTATGCTTGTACCTTGCTCCTGCCTACACTTCTGCAAAATGTCTCTTCATTGGACCCTCACCAGTCATTCTTTTGAATGCACCATCTGTTTCCTGCTGAGACCTTGATTGATATACACACTGTGCTCCCTTTCCTTCCTATACACACTCAACATGCTCACTGTAGAATCTCAGGGGAGACATATTGTGCCCAGTGTCCTTGTCATTCACACTGGTTACTCTCACTTTATTGTAAAAGCTGGGCTATACAGGCATCTAAAAATTTTGATGCACCTTTTTCTGCTCTTGAAAACTTGGCTTTGATTCCTGTAGTGGAATCAAAGTGGTCACCAAAAATATATCCCCAAGTCCTCATTCCTGGAACCCATGAATGTGACCTGACTTGGAAAAAAGGGGTCTTTGCAAATGTAATTAAATTAAGGGTCTTGAAATAAAAAGATTGTTCTGGATTATCCATGTGGCCCTAAATCCAATGACAAGTACCTTTATAATAGAAAGACAGAGAGATTTAAGATAGAAGACACAGAGTAGATGGGAAGGTAATGTGACCACAGAGTCAGAGACGGGAGTGACGCACCTGGCTGATAGACACCAGAAGCTGCAAGAGGCAAAGAATGGAGTCTCCCCTAGAGTGTTCTGAAGAACCATGGCCCTGCTGACATCTTGAGTTCAGACTTCTGGTCTCCAGAACTGTGAGAGAATAAATATCTGTGGTTTTAAGTTACCAAATTTATGGTGATTTGTTATATAATAGCAGCCCCAGGAATCTAATACAATAACCAAACCAGAAGAGATTGGGCAGTCCAAAAGGAGGTTTGCTAGAGAGATGAAGTCTCCACCTCTGTGAAGTTGAAAATGACACTCCTGCAGTTCAGAAAATATGCCACAGAGCACCACGTAACTGAGAAAAAATAAGCAGGAGAACCTAACTTAGTTGGGTTGAGGAAGTTGGAAAATTTGTTTCTAAGCAAATGTCAGATATTCCCTTGGGACCACCATGATCCCTTGGGAAAGACTTAGAGAAAATCCAGAAGACTTGCCTTAGGGATGTGTATTTGGAGGGAGAAGTCTTACTACAGATGGTGAGGATTTAAGCAATCTGAACCACACAATCATTCCTTCAACCAAAGATTTATTGAGTTCCTAACATGCAATAGGCATTTATGAGTGGCCAAAAGACAGATATATGTTCCACATAAGCAATTAGAAGTGGTCTCTGTTCTTACAAATGAGGTCAATAATTCAAATAATGAGTTAGTAAATATTGCACACATTATAATCTAGGTTTCTATAGGATACAGTGGAGCAAGGTAAAGGAGAATGGAAAAGTCTAGGTGAAAATGACACTAGGTCACTAGGTCATGCACTCTCCATGGGGTTGATACAGTCCCTCAAGGGGGCAAAAATTGGTTCTTAAGGGGTACAGCAAAAAAAAATATTTGACATTACAAAGGCTGGTGGCTCTCCAAAGGGCTGCATTACATAAACAGACATAAAGTACATCTGTGTTATTAAAATTTTATAGCAGTGGGTGGCAGTTAGAGAAAAATGTCTTAAAAGTCTCCTTTGGATGGGGCAACAATGAAGAAAAATGGTTGGGAAATCTTTAAAGAAGAAGGTTCTTCCCCTGATGGGGAGTGGGAGGAAGAAGGAAGAGCATAGTAAGGCACAAGCCTCAAGGAGTGTAATGGAGATGAGTCTGGCCAGAGAGCCAGGTTCAAGGAGGTTGCAGCAAGTGATAAATTCAATGAGGCAGGTGGACCTGATTCCACTGTAGCATCTCTCAGAACAGCTGGGACTGCTGTGTTGGAACCAAGCCAAGACGTGTGTAACAGTAACAGGCACTGTCAATAAGTCTTGCTGCCAAGGCTTTCTCCTTGGCTTTGACCCGTTTGATATGGAGACTGGCTGGTCCTGATCAGGTTAGCTTTGGACCCCTCCTGGCAAAGGGCTATTCATTCTGTTCCTACTAGTTCACACTTTTTTTTGCTTCTAGACCAAAGTTGTCTCCCTCCTCCCTCCTCTGCAGTCCTCGTGACTAGGGTGGCCAACTATCCCATCCCATTTTGCCCAGGACATGGAACTCTGAATGTTAAAAACAAGACAGTCCTGGGCAAACCACGATGGTTGGTCACCCTACTTAGGACCGATGCTATGTCCTTTTGATCTTCAACAGGTACAGCAAATTGATAGCCAAGCATGCTTTCCCTTATGTCCTACACCTATTTAAGCCCTTGCCCTGTTGCTGCTCAGATCAGTAATTTTTAGCCTTGACTGCTTATTATAATCAGCTGGAGAACTTTTAAGACTCCTGTTGCTGAGGCCACATCCTAGAACAATTATATCAGAATCTCTTGGAGTAGAACCAGGCATCCATATCTTTTAAAGCTTCCCAGAAGATTTCCATACATAGCCAAGGTGAATACTGCTGGCTTAGAGCAATGGCAGTAATTAACTATTAATGTAAGGTACTGAGTTGACTCTAATTTGGAGGGACTGTCATTTTTTAACCTGGAAGGGTTAACACATATGCCTCAATATTAGGGTCATGAATACCTCAGTCTGTCAATATTTTGGGAATTAGAGTCATTAAATCAAAAGTTAAAATTAAACTGAAATTAGAGGTAGAAACACTTTCTAGTTATCTATATGCCCCCAGTTTTTGTCATTTTGCATATATTCCTTTGTTGCAGGCAGAATCAATGGAACAGGGTAGTCTCGGTTTGTAGGAGCTTACATCACATGAAAAGGATCTTAGATTTAAAATCAACCGGTAATACTTAAAACTAATGGTTCACTGCTGTTAGCAGCTGGTAGACCTCTGTGAAGCTGGCATGAGTAATCTCTAATGATTTCCATCAATACACTTCCCTGTGGTATGTCTCAAGTTGCCCCTGGGGATGCTGTCACCATTTGGAAACATTACTCATCCATCTGAATGGTTAGCATGCATGGAGCCACTTGCTAACATACGCAAGAAATAAAAAATTAGTTTACAGCTGAAGTGCGACTCACACAAAAATGTTAGCTTTGAAAGCACCTACGTAGGCATTGCACGTTAAGCCCACTGAATATTCCCAGGACCTTCCATAAAGTCAGCCTTGTTAACATTTTTGTTTTTATTATCTAGCAATAGCCCAGAACAAATACAAGCAAAGCAACCACAGCCATCTATAACTGCAAGTGTATCTGAGACAAGCTTGAGTCTGATTCAGAAGGTATTTAAAAATGTTTTTCTTGAGGATATTCTTTCACCAATGAGACTTAAATGGAAAAAAAAAAAGTTGTGTTTGTCTTCTTCTATGAAAAGGAAGAGCATAACAATGTGTGACAGGGATAAATCCTTTGAAAATATTCAACCACTGCATTTAATCCTGGAACATCCCTCGTTTCTGGTTGCCTGTTGGCTTTGTGTGAACTAGTCTGGAATACTCAAATCACATACCTATGAAGGAGAAACCCTGAGGCCTCTTGCCCAAAGGAACGAGGACAGAGAGCATTTCTGAATAGACTAGGAGAAAGAGGGAGAAAATCTGGCACTGCTGGATGTGTAGAAAAGAATGGAGACAGATGTGAGGCAAAGGAAGGGGTCCTGTGTCCTCATGCCCCCCTCTGGGACAATATCGTGGAGGGGTTGGGGAGGGAACAAGTTAGGGTCTGGGTCTAGTCACAGCACTTCCTTTAGCATCCCACAGTCACTGTCCTTCCCAGGGCCCAGTTAGCCCTGTGAATGATGGATGATAGTAGGAGAGTGCCAAGTGACTATTAAAAGTCTTGGGCTATATACTTTTTGGCTCATGTGAGTGGTTAGTTCTTGTAATAAAGAAGCCACATTGCTGATTATATTGGTTCATCAGAGTTGCATGCTGTGTTAGTCCCCATGGCCATCAGGGCATATTAAATCCAGAGCATGGGGGGCTGGGGGCCAGGGCCAATATAACGTATTACTTGTAATATAATGTAAAGCAGTCCTGGCCCCTCTTCTGCATGGGATGTGCACAGCAGCAGCAGGACACCCTGACTGGGCAGATAAGGGACAACACATTGGAGGGCAGCGGGCCCAGGGGATGGCACTGGGGCCTGTGCACTAGAGCAAAGACACCCTTCCTATCACTCCCAGGGGGTCAAGAGTGCTGCTCTGTGCATCCAGAGGTCATCTTTGGTAGAGCAGTGGAAGGAGGAGGAAATCTGAAAGGCTGAGTGATTATCTGAAGGGAGACTGGGTTGTGGGAATGACACTATCTAACCAGAAGTGGTCGAAACACATTCATGATCAAGTCAGTGCTTCTCACCACCATTTCCCCTCCTTCTGCCCCAAGCCCAGCCCAATAAGCACTCAGAGGTATATGAGATCAGTCATAAAAAACAAAAACTCCACCCTTAGCAGAGTCAGCAGAGAATGAATTCTCCACCTCTCACTACCTATGTGACTTTGGGCAAGTCATTCATGTATTAATGTTTATTCACAAACATCCTGGTCTGGGTACCACAGTGGGCGGCAGGAATAAAGTGAAAACAGAGTGACTTCAGATAGGGCTTTTGCTGTCCCCACTTCCCTCAGTTACCTTCTTCTCTTTCAAAACCTAGAGTCCGCAGGCAATAAATGTTACTTTTCTTACCCCTTCTCTAACTTAAAACAGTTGTTGCTTTTTTAAACTTTAAAATAGATATGGCAAAACTTACTTCATTGTTATTGAGGAGTAAATGAAAGAAAGGACATAAATATAGTTCAGATTATAGGTGATTCTGATGAGTTTGCTTTTTCATCCAGAGGGAAAAAAAAATTTGGAAAATAAACTCCCCTGACATATGTAACCCAAATGTTAACATTTCCATTCTCCAAGTGGCGCTTTCCCTGTGACGTGTCTCGGGAAGGGGAGTCATCCATGCCCTCGTCCTGCTCCATGTCTTGAGCTTCTCCATACCTCCACCCTCATCTTAGCCGTGAACCATCACTGATCTACCCTCTAAGCACTTTAGTCCTTGTTTCTTGGACCCTTCCTTACAAGTGCCACTCACCAAAAACTTACACAGTTTACATAACTTATTGTAAGACTGAAATAAGTAGAAAGATTGAGGAAGGAGGACATTTAAATATTTTATTAGATGACTGTTTATGTTCACCCCCTCAAATGTGAGCCTTGCTTCTCTGTCTTGAAATCCACCTTTACTGTTTCTCAAGCAGAGAACCATGATACACAAATTTTACCTGTAAGATTTCTTACCCTCTTCAGAAAGGTTTTAGCCTCTATTCAGAGAGGCTTTTTTCTAGAATCCATTTTACTCTGCCAATCAGGGAATCTGGGGCACTAAAATGTCCTAAAATACATTTCTCCAACTGTGAATTATTCAGCTTGTTTTAATAAAATGTGAAGAGGACTGGCCATGATAAATGCATAAGTGCTTCAAGTTCAGCAGCACCTTCCAGGAAAAATTTTTATGTTCTAGGGTTAAGTTTTCTGCACTATTGTAATGTGGACATATATATACCCTTCACTTTTTCTTTAGGAGCTCCTTCAGTTTCTCTCTTTAATTTTTGGAAAACATACAAGTATGTACATACACCCAGGCATAGTTTCCTCTCGCTAATTCCTAGAACTAACACATACACACACACACACACTATGCAGACACACAGAGCCCGTCTGTGGACAGTGATGCTTAGAGAGAAATTTAATTTACAGATGTATGTAAAGATGCAAAAGACATTTACTTCCATGGTAGCAACAAGAAACAACAGGATGAGGGGGGGAAAAAATCACAGTTTTCCACACTGCAACTGAAGAGTGAAGATTGGCGGAAGTTTTAATGAATTCTAGAGGAGGAACCCTTCTTAGGCAAGAGAGACACGTGGCGATTTCAATACTTGGCGGCAATAGTCCGATGTGCCCTAACAAAAAATTAAAACCAACCCAAACGCCCATTAGCAGAATACATAAACATATCATGGTAAAATCATACCATGGAATATTACTCGGTAAAAAAAAAAAACAAGTACTGATACCCATGACCATATGGATGAATCTCAAAACCACTATGCTACGTGGAAGAAGCCTGATGTAAAAAAGTGAATACTGTGTAGTTTTATTTTTTCTGAAATTCAAGAACAGACAAATCTTCTTTGTATTGTTAGAAACCCGAAGAGTGGTTGCTATGTGACCTAGGGGTGGACTGGAAGGATTCTGAGAGGACATTTGGAGGGGTTGATATAATTGTTTTATATTTTCTTTAGAGTGTCCTTGACACATGTATACATTTGTCAAAATATATCAAATTGTACTTATGATCTGTAAAATCTGTATATATATATCACTCTATATAAGCACACAGAAATAAATCAAACTGCATGCTTCACACGTGTGCATTTCACTGTAAGAAAATACCCATAAGTTCTAAGAAGCATTTAAAAATTCTTAAGTTTTCTTTAGATTTACAAGATTCTCTAAATTAATCCAAGGAATGTATTCTCCATGGCACCTTGTGCAGTGTGGTGAAAGGCCTGTTATAAGCACTTATCAGAGATCTGACATCCTGTCATGGCATTTCTGACCCCATACCCTTATCCAGTGGACCTTTGTGATGGGGTCAATGGTGTCAGTTCTAGAACCACAGATGGGGAAAGCCTGCTGTCTGAGATGAAGCATGTCACTTACATGCACTACTACCTGTAGGTACTTCCGTAGGTGTCCATGGTTGCTTTCACTGATAGCAACCAAGGTTTAAAAAGTAGAAGATTTTCACTACTCTAAAACTCAGCCAAGAGTCAACTTTCCCATAGGCCAGCTCCCTAACTAGGGAGACAAAGCCATCCTAATATGGGGTACACCAATGGCCCGTGGACACCCCCTTGCTCTATAAAGACTCTAAATCCAACACAAATAATAAAACTGGAAAGAGCCATAGAGATTGAATGTTTCTTGACCAGCAAAACTGAAAGCTGATTCTTTACGGCTGCAGCCTTCTAGAGGTGAGACCAGAAAACACTGAGCAGAAGAAACCGGAAAAGAATTCTTTGGGGTCTTGTGTGCCTGCCTGCAACGTCAGCGAGGCTGGCAGTACAGCTGACAGGTACACTATTTCCTCTGCAAAAAGTAGCCCATAAATGTAATAAATCTCTTCTTAATCCAGTGACAAGGGGTTGAGAATGAACTTCGGTTTTCAGCCTCCGAAACAAAAGTTCATGGAATTCCACATGGGCTGAGGGGAAAGGACAGCAGTCAGGTGGGAGGTGAGGAGACATTTGCTGGGAGTGGTTTTTCTCACTTGTCTGAGAGATTTTCCAGACCTAAGTCTTTGTCTCATGCTCTGAACATCCAAATGCACAAATATGAACTGGAAATGCCGCAACTTTTGTGCTAAGTTTGAGACTGACGTCAGTACATGGAGAAAAAGGCAGCCGGGAGAAGCGCAGAGAAACAGGAACAGACCAGTAGATTAGGTCCACCTTAGAGGCCACCCTTCCTCCGACCATACAGTCATGTGAGCCAATAAAGTAGTTATTGTTTACACAAATCTGAGCTGGGTTTTTTCTTACTAAGGGCAGAAGAATCCCATCTGATATTGTGCCGAATATATATTTGCTGAAATTACAACATTTTCCTAAAAATTCACAATTACCTTTTGGAAAAGATTGATCATAATTGTCACATATGCTATAACGATGCTCTCCTATGTGTTCTGTGGAAAGGTGATTTTTAAGCCAACATTTTGAACAACAATGACCTTGTGTTCAGAGCGAGCACAAGAAAGAATTTGAGGGTTACTTCCTAAGTAGCTTATATTGTATAAGACCTTGCTAATCAGTTTGCCAGAATTGCCTAAAACTGTATTAGTGATATCTAATCTTTAACTACAGTGTTCTTGGAAAGCCCTTGCATGTAACATAAACTGGTCAGTCACCGACTGGAATCATATGGTCTCTCTTTGAGCAACAATTGTTCCTACAAATCCTGTAAGGCTGAGGATGGCAGAGGGGATCAGGAAATCCCATCACCTTGGTGCATATGGAAGCTATCCCAGCACCCCAACTGCAGCGCCTGTTCTTCACAGCATGAGTTCACTTCCCTTAATCATACTTTATGCTCTCCAAAAATAATGTGGAGGAAGCATACATTATGTACTTAAAGACATACCATCTGTTTTACTTTTCTGCCAAGAGAGGAATTCCTTATTAAAATGAAAGCCTCAGGTCATCACAGAAAGAAGAAAACTAAGATAAATGTCTTTTCTTTTGTCTTTTTTTTTTTTTTGCTCCTCCAAACATATGTCTAAAATGTTTCCCATGGCCATACAATAAAACAGGTGGATACATTTAACTTTTACATTCAGGCCATTAACTGAATGCAAACCCACAACCTGAGATTCCAAACCATGAAGGTAGTTCTTCTGATGGAACAATAGAAACAAAAGCTGACATTTTGAAATTCCTGCCAATAGATCATGGGATTGTCTAGGGCAAAAAGTGAGTCTTACTCTTTGTATCTCCCAAGCCCAGGCATGGAGCAGGCACAGTGTTTGTCACACATATAGAAATACAAAGAACTATGCCTTTTCTGTGAAATAATGTATTAGGCCAGTGGTCTCAAACACTACACATTAAAATCACCTAAGTCACTGCTAAAACATAAAGGTGGCTAAGATTCTCCCCACACCAAGTACATCAGAACACAGTCTGCACAGATGAGTCTGACAAGGTAGCCATCTGTATATTTAGCTTACATGAAGGAAAATGTTTAAAAACTATGATTTTTACATTAATAGTCTATTTGTGTCTTTGTTAGTGCTACTATAACAAAATATCACAGACCGGGCAATTTAAAAACAATAGAAATGTATTTCTCAAAGTTCTGGAGGCTGGAAAGTCCAAGATCGAGGTGCCAGCAGTTTCCGTGTCTGGTGAGGACCTGATCTTTGTTTTCAAGATGGCACTTTGTGGCCGAATTCTATGAAGAGGAGGAACAGAACTCTGTGTCCTCACACGGTGGAAGCAGGAAAGGCAAACAGCTTCCTCACACCTCTTCTACAAGGTGCTAATCACTTTGTAAAGGTTCTATCTCTTAATACTATCACATTGGTGATTAAGTGTTGACACGTGAATTTTGAGGACACCTTCAGACTGTAACATTTTCCCTTCTAGTCCATGGTGTCCATGTCAAGGAAATTTTTTAGTTAAGTAATAGAACAAAACCTCATTTTAAACCAAAGTTGGATACCAGTAATAGAAGCTTGAGAAATGATCTTGAAGTTTAGGGATCTTAAAAAAAAATAAGTGTTCTCTGAATTAATTTCAGCAAAGATTTCAACAAAACTCAGGAATACTATGCAAATTAATTGATTAGCAACCCTCTCAGATTAGACCAAACTTCAGGCAGAGGACACTTAATGAAAATACTTGGTTTCACAGGTTTTCCAGAACAGCGATGCTAACTCTTGGAGATTTCATAGGCCTATGAATCGTTGAGGTTCATCCATCCTGAAAATTACACTCTTTAATAAGACCTCTGAGAATAAATACTGGCTTATTACAAGCTACTAAACATATGTATTAATAGGATCATCTTGTCCTTTTCCCTTAAAATAAATTTTAGCTCCAGGTAGTTGGTGCTGTGCTCTGAGCTACACACCAACTGAATCGGAACTCGCTTTTTAACAAGATCCCCAGTTATGTGTGTGTGCACCAAAACCTGAGAAGCACTGTTCTAGACAGGGTAAATCCAGACCACTCACCATCTGGAGACCTCTGCAGCAACAACTCTGTGCACAAGGAGCAATTGTGGCCAGAGGAATTGCTCGGAACTCAGCAAGAGTTGTACTCAAATTGAGGCCCTTAACATAAGAAATCTTTGCCTTTACATCATCTGCCTTAAGAGCAGGCTTTCTGGCAGAGGCTTGCAATCTCAAAAATATTTTATGTCCCTGTTTGGAGAAAAAGACATCTTTTTTCCATTTTGCCTTTGGCTCAAGAGTGATTACCCTGTGTTAATGCTGTGTGAAGTTCTAGCGTGACAGGTGGTACTGAGAGCACAGGCCCACACTCTCAGCTAGACCCTTGCTGAGTCCTCCTCCTCTGAGACGAGTAAAGGGAGATAGATACTCCCCTACATGAACGCGTGGGAAAAAGGCCAGTGAGGGTGGGAGAAGAGATGCCAAGTGCTTAGCCTGGAAACGTTTTCTCCTCTTTATTAATCTGTGGACTTGGCTCCTTTAGGTAATCTTCTCCAGCACAGACAGCTCTATTTAGACACACAAATTTCCAAGGCTAGCAGGTTAATGAATCAATCTGTTCTTCCCTTCCCACCTGTCCAAGCTCACTCTATGAGAAAAATAAGAATTGTCTACTCTGCATCCGCCGTTTTCTAAGCAACCCCCCAAAATCCCGTTGCACAGCAGTTTTGAATAGTTCTCTAGTGTTTCCGAAGCCTATGATTTATTTAGCTTTAGAAAATCACCTGCTAAATGGTATTATTTATTTGTATTTTATAAGAATGAACAACCTTGAGCTAGGTATATGAATATAATATTAGGAAATTTTTATAATCAAAAATAGAAGATAAATGTATCCCTGAAATATACATAGCAGAGCTGGAGTCTTAATCTTTTCTGCATATCTAGTTGACCAGGTATTTGTGAGAATGTGCCATCCATGGTGCAATATAGAACAAAGAGAATTTGCCAACAGGCTTATATCTGTTATACACAGGTGCCCCATCACCTCCCAAAAAAGAATAGGTCTTTGTGTTATTAAGTCAGAACCTTTGTAGCTATAATATTTTTGGTTCTGAACATTAGTTAATACATTTCTTCCTCTTCTGTCCCCAATATCTACCAGTTAGTATTTTGGAAGACTTTAAATGAGTTGACAACATGTCATGTTCTTACATTGTTCCTGGTACACAGTTAGAGATCAATAAATGTTACCCTCTCACCAAAGAGAAGATTGAGGAGAACTTCAGGGAGAAAGAAGCATTTTAGTAGATACTTAAAAGAAAGAAGGGTGTGCATAGTTAGAGAAGTCAGAGATGGATGGGATTCCATGACGAGACAAAAATAAGCAAATTCAAATGAGTATGGAAGTAAGCAGAGACCAACAGGAAGTGTCATGTGGCCAAATGCATTAGAGAAAGAGTGAGAAAAACTCTGATAAGACAGGCTGGAGATGATTTTTGAAGAAAATATCTCTTGCAATAAAGCAATCTTGAATCAAACCATGTTAGAGTCATGAATATTTTTTACATTCTAATAATATATGTAATATTCCAAGTCTTTTTAAATGCTATGAAAATTTGTATTTGGAGATTTCTATTTGCCTAAAAAAATGGAGAAGCATTCTTTTAAGGATGGAGCAAGTCTATTCTGAAAGAAGTCAAGAGACAATCTTTTCAGGTCACCTTCCCATGAGCTTAGGTCTGAAAAACTCCAGCAATTATCATCATTTCATCCTATGGCTCTATTTTTTTTCTCACAAAGCTTGCTCCTGTTGAGGATAGCTGATTTTTTTATTTCAGCATATTATGGGGGTACAAATGTTAAGGTTATCTATATTGCCCATGCTACCCCTCCCCCCTCAAGTCAGAGCTTCAAGCGTGACCATCCCCCAGACGGTGCACATCTCACTCATTATGTATGTATATACTCACCCCCTCCTCCCCCTTCCCACCTGCCTAATGCTTGATAAATGTAATTCCTATGTGTCCACTTAGGTGCAGATCAGTTAATACCAATTTGCTGGTGAGTATATGTGATGCTTGTTTTTCCATTCTTGGGATACTTCACTTAGTAGTATGGGTTCCAGCTCTATTCAGGAAAATATAAGATGTGCTATATTGACATTGTTTCTTAGAGCTGAATAGTACTCCATACTATCCATATACCACATTTTATTAATCCACTCATGTATTGATGGGCACTTGGGTTGTTTCCACATCATTGCAATTGTGAATTGTGCTGATATAAACATTTGAGTGCAGGTGTCTTTATTGTAGATGTCCTTTGTTCTTTTGGGTAGATGCCCAGTAGTGAGATTGCTGGATCAAATGGTAGATCTACTTATATCGCTTTAAGTTATCGCCATATTGCTTTCCACAGAGGTTGAACTAGTTTTTAGTCCCACCAACAGTGTAGGAGTGTTCCTATCTCTCTGCATCCATGTCAACATCTATTTTTTTGTGACTTTTTGGTAAAGGCCGTTCTTACTGGAGATAAGTGATATCTCCTTGCGGTTTTGATTTGCATTTCTCTGATGATTAGAGATGTTGAGCATTTTTTCATATGTTTGTTAGCTATATTATGTCTTGTTTTGAAAAGTTTCTGTTCATGTCCTTTGCCCACTTTTTGATAGTGTTGGTTGATTTTTTTTCTTTGCTGATTTTCGTGAGTTCTAAGTAGATTCTAGTTATCAGCCACTTATCAGATGTGTAGGATGTGAAAATTTTCGCCCATTCTGTAGGTTGTCTTTTGCTCTCATGACTGTTTCTTTGGCTGTGCAGAGCTTTTTAGTTTGATCTGGTCCTGTTTATTTATTTTTGTTGCTGCTGTGATTGCCTTTGGAGTCTTCTTCATAAATTCTTTGCCTAGGCCAATGTCTAGGAGAGTGTTTCCAACGTTTTCCTCTAGAATTCTAATAGTTTCATAGTTTAGGTTTAAATCTCTTACCCAGCGTGAGTTGATTTTTGTGAGAGGTGAAAGGTGTGGATCCTGCTTCAGCCTTCTATATGTGGCTATCCAGTTTTCTCAGCACCATTTATTGAATAAGGATTCTTTTCCCTAGTGAATGTTTTTGTCTACTTTGTCAAAGAAAATAAAGTACCTAGGAATATACTTAACTAAGGAGGTAAAACACCTCTACAGGGAGAACTATGAAACACTGAGGAAGGAAATAGCAGAGGACGTAAACAGATGGAAATCCATACCATGCTCGTGGGTTGGCAGACTCAACATTGTTAAAATGTCTATACTATCCAAACTGATCTACAAATTCAATGCAATCTCTATTAAAATCCCAACATCATTTTTCACAGATACAGAAAAAATAATTTTATGCTTTGTTTGTTAGCAGAGAACACCCCCGTATATCAAAAGCAATTCTAGGCAATAAAAACAAAATGGGAGGTATCAATATGCCAGATTTCAAACTATACTACTACAAAGCTGTAGTAATTAAATCAGTTTGGTATTGGCACAAAAACAGGGACATTGAACAGTGGAACACAACTGAGAACCCTGATATAAAACCATCCTCATATAGCCATGTAATCTTTGACAATGGAGACTTTTAATTGACACTAGAACTGCCTTTTCTGTCCTCCCAAATGACTTTTTCTTCAGAGAAGCAACAACTCCACCTACAGGTCCAACCTGAAAATGCTCTCCAGTCTCAATGTCTACTAAGGGACAAAAAAGAAGCAAATTCTGTTCCCCTCAAGCTCTACCAAAATTGAGTAGGGGCCAATGGGACCCTGGGACACACAGAAAGAATTTAAATTCACCATACCAATGAATATAGACATGTGCAATAGATACGTGCAGGAATGATATTCCACTAATGATACTGTACAAATGATTATGAATGATACTCAGCTGCATTTGAGTGGCAGGATCCTGGGACTAATGTGGCCTCATGGCAATGCAGGACTGTGTTGCCTTAGGGGTTTTAAAAGTCCTGCCCTGCTTGATGGACGC
>CAUYPO010006728.1:0-64837 GCA_963574435.1 Cheirogaleus major
ATTTTTTGAGTGAATAAATGATGACACTGTCCTCAATCTATGCTGCAAACTGTAGTGTAGGGTGTGGGGTTGAAAATCATGTGCTTATTTGAGTTCCATAACATCACAAGAGAGACAAGTGAAATTTTCTCTCCTTTTCAAGAACAGTGGCCATTGCTTGACACACTTTGAACTGTCACCAAGGCCACTTCCCCTCCTTTCTGAAGCTCATTTTGAGTGTGCTGCTCAGCCGGGTCCGGGTGGGTGCTGGGGAAGCACTGCAGGATGAGGAGGCACAACTGGACACCCCATCACACATTTCCACGTCCTGGGCTTCGGCCTTTCCATGCTTGTCCCTAGACTCTGTTTATAAGATAGGATGAGACAAGTGGCACTCCCTTGCTCACATGGCTGCAGAAGCCCCAGCTCAAATGTGGCATTCAAGACCCTCTGTGATCCGGCCCTACTCACCTTCCACTCACTTAGTCACTCAGAAAATATGCTTTAAAAACCTACTGCATGCCCAGCAATTCCAGTTGTGGGTGTACAACCAAATGAATTGAAAGTGGGGACTCAAATGTATTTGTACACCTATGTTCACAAGAATATTATTCACAGTAGCCAAACGGTGGGGAAAAAAAGCCAAGTGTCCATCCACGGATGAATGGAGAAACAAAATGTGATATATACATACAATAGAATATTATTCAGCCTTAAAAAGGAATGAAAATCTGGCACATACTACAACATAGATGGACTTGGAGGACATTGGGCTAAGTGAAATAAGGCAGACACGAGACGTCAAATGCTGTGTGATTCCATTTCCATGCGGTGCTTAGAGGAGTCAGACTTGCAGAGACATTAAGTAGAGCAGAGGTTGCAGGGGTTGGGTGGGGGGGTGCTTGCTGGGTGCGAGTGTCTGTTTGGCGGGATGAAAATACTCCGGAGCTGGATAGTGCTGACGGTTGCACAACGTCATGAATAGACTTAATGCCACTGAATCATACACTTAAAAATGGCTAATATGGTTTAAAAGAAGTTCTAAGAATGAAATGGAAGTTTAAAACAAACAAAAAACCAAAAAGAACCATTGTGATAAAAATATTCTAAAATTGATGGTGGTGATGGTTGAACATACAGTTTCTGTGAATTTACTGAAAACCATTGAATTGTATACTTGAAATGGGTGAACTATATGGGATGTAAGTTATATCTCAATAAAACCCTCACTAAAAAACACCTGTGTGCTGGGCACCGTGCCAGGCGGTGGTTAGCTAGGCCAGCACACGGATTCTCTGGGGTTTGGAACTTTCTTTGGAGATAAATTGAGGCAGTTCATCTAACCTGAAAATGCCCATTGGTGGCAAATAGATCACCCTCCATGTGGGGGACCCGTCCCAGGGGCTGGCACTGGTGGGAATTCAAGAAGGACGGGCCTTGTGTCATCTAGGACAAGCAGGTGATGCTGCAGGGAAGGGAATGTGACAGGAATGACTTTGACGCCTCGGAGACCTGGTGGTTCTGCTCAAGGAAGCTATCGAAATGGGCTTTGGAACCTAGAGGAGGAAAAAGCTAGCCCCACCAGTGCCTCCCCTTCCCCTTGAACCCCCTATCCTAGCCACGTAGGGCACATTCCTTTTTTGTCTTTTATGATTTGGGTCAGCTCACAGCCTGGGGCCAGCCAAACCACACACCGGGTACTGGGGCCCTACGCTCCTTGAACTTAGAGCTTACAGACTACTTCCCTCCTCGGGAAGGGGCTCTCCGTTGCCAGGGCCAACCTGGCGCAGTCCACGGGCTTCCTGCTGCTGCTCAGACACCCGCCTCCCTCTGGTGAGACGGACACCCCTTCCCCGGCCAGGACCGAGCCTGCCTCCACACCGAGCTCTACTCAGGGACAGACCTCACAGTGATTCCGAGGGGGCCCGCATCCCAGCCTGCCCCACAGGGACCTCCCCGCTGACCGTGTGGCCTGGCCCACGGAAGGTGCTGGGGCAAGTTTGCAGTGCAATGTCGGACACACTGGGAAAGGGATTTTATAAGAGAATTGGCTGAGGAGGAACAAGGGCAGTGACAGGAGGACAGAGGGGCCTTCCCTGGAGTCCCGCACCACGTTCTAGGCCCTGCCGGCAGTCCTGGCCGGCCCTGTCTCTCGGAGCATGGGCTACACTTCCTCCTGTCGTGGCAAGCGCTGCTCCCGCCCGCCCGATTCCCCAGCTGACCCGGGCACCAATCGTTTCTGTGGCTGACACCCTGCCAGGGTGGCCCCCTGCGAGGCTCCGGTGGCCCCAGAGACCACCACAGGATGCCCCGGCAGAGCAGAAACAGGATACTCAGCTGGGGACCCCCAGGGGAAACCAGGGCCAGGAAATGCTTCTTCCTGCTGCAGGGACAGCTCGGTGACCTGGAAAGGTGTGGGCCAGAATGCTCGTGTTTCCACGGTGACATCACCTCTGGTGGGAATCAGAGGCTCGGCACCTTGGATGTAACCAACGTGCCCAGTCCATACTGTCCCGGGGGGGCCCTGGCAGCTGCTGTTTTCCCGTGCCTGCGACAGGCTCACCTCGCGCTGGGATGTGTGTTTCACCATGGAAGATGCTACAGCCGCGGCTCTCAAAGGTGCAGAGGCAAAGAGAGGGAGGCAACTCTCCACCCACACAGCCCACCCTCTTCAGATTCCAAGAGCATGGACTTTGCCCACTTGCATGCTTCCAGGGCTGGGAGGCTCACTTTGCAGCAGTTTCACAGCCGGGCCGACCCTGACACCATGGCCTCCTGTCATTTCTCTACTTCGCTTCATCTCCAATCCCCAGATTAGATAAGTCTCTCAATGCCCCACGAAGCCCCTCAGAAGTACACCCCTGGGCTCCTCTTCTCCAGACAGAGCCGGTGCCCCTCGACTCTGCTTGCTTCAGGTGACTTCGAGGCCTTCACCTTCTAGGTCACTTTGCTCTGAATATGTTCAGAGTTACAAAAGGTGGAATCCGGGCCGGCCCAATGCTCCAAGTAGGGTCTGGCTGGCGTGGAAAGAGGGTCCTCACCTCCTTGCACCTGGACATTTGACTTCTATTAACGCAGCCCTGGGTGGCCTTAAGTATTGGCAGCTGTCAAGGCTTAGGAGCGCTCAGCTGCCTCCCCCCCACCCCCAGCTGTTAGGCTGTCCTGTGCTAGGACAATAATTGGCTTCTTCGGCCCAAATCCCTGGCTTACCCCGTTAGAGATGACCTTGCTGCGTCTAGCACACCAGGATCGCCGCGGCTCTCATTCTGTTCTTCTTCCCAGTGTTTTGTTTCTCAACTCACGAGGAAGAGTGGTCCCCCTGCCCTCCTATTTCTGACCCTCGGATTTTTAGGCTAACGCCTCCTCCCTCCTGGGCACTGCCGGCAGTTATTGACCCTGCGCAGTGGCACACACTTTGCTGAAGAGCCACGCCTGGCAGCCTCCCTCCTGCAGGGGTGGCAGGTCGGGGCTGCCCGGGTCACCTGGTGCCCATGGCCTCCCCCTTTCCATCCTGCCCCCAGAGCCTGGTGTCACCTTATGCCTGTGTAGGACGTGAATTCGCTTCTCTCCTACGGTTCTCTCTGTCTCCTTCACGTTTTAGCTCCGTCTCTCCCAGCTCAGTTGCACCGTCATCCTGCCACCCGGTCATAAGCGGCACCGTCTTCATGCCTTGCACTCTGCCCGGGCTCGCTGGCAGGGCTGGGTCTTCCTCTTCACTTTGTCATCTCCACGGACTTGCCACATGGAGGGGGACAAAGTCAGAGACATCAGCAACTCACGGGAAAGCACGCGAAGCTGCAATGTCTGGCCTGGAAGGGCCAGGAGGGCTCGTCCAGCCACCCGCTCTGGTCACCGGCGAGTAGGGGGCAGCCTCAGGCCTCGGCACAGACCGGCTGTGAATGCACAGGCCGGGCCTCCGTATTCAGGACCGACGTGCTCTCGTGCTGCTGTGTCCCGTACAGGTGCGCCTAGCCAAGGGGTGCAAGTGGGAACGGCCTCCCTGCAGCGAGGGGGACCTTCTCATTCTCACCAGATGGGCTAGAAGTGCCCCATTATCTCTCGCCCAGTTCTGCAGGCCCTGGTTTGATAGTTTGTGGTGGTTCATGGGACCTGCTCTGCCAGTGCTGTTATGCCTTCGCTTTTTTTCCTCTTTTAAAAAAGACAAACTTCCCAGGCAGTTTTCCTGCCAGCTCTCCAGCTTTTCGCGATGAAGTTCTCCTGCTCCTGTAAATCACTGCCTTAGGTGCTGAATAAATGATGATTGCTGAGAACTCTCACCAGGCGAGCCCGTGCTTCGGACAGCGAGAGCCTCTCTCTAAGTCCTCTTCCGCCCTTTCGTGCCCACCTGCCTGCCACCGTGGTTTGGCTCGGATGGTTAAGTTGCGCAGCAGCTGTGAGGCGGAATTAGCACTGAAAGTCGGTTCTCCAGACCCCACTTGGGCTCTTCCTACAGCCCCTGCCTCCCCTCCTAGCTGGCTGCTGCGGCTCTCTGCAGTGGGACTCGCAGGTTGCTACCTGGAAAAGAAAGCCCCCGAAACCCCATTTCCCTAACTCGTGCAGACTTGAAGCACAGGCTGACGTTTCAGGATTGGGCTATTGTCACAGGGCCGGTGTTCCCAACTACATAACAAAAACTATAGGTACTTTTTAGCCAGTGCCCTTTCTACATCAGGGGCTTAGGACTCACTATCTATTTTTATTGCCCCCAAATCTCTTCAAAGTAGGCTATGCCACCTCCACTTTACAAATAAGGACTGGCGGTTCAGGGAAGTTACCTAGAATGTCCCAGAGTCTCACAACTGGTACTTTGGTATCTCCAACTTGGAGCTCATGTTCTTTCCGCTCCACTGCGCTGCCTCCCTGGAAATAATACCGATGACATCCTTCCTCCTCCCAGCTCTGCCCCTCTGCTCGCCCAGCACAGCCGTAAGTCAGGGCCCGTCCAGAGTCCAGCCCTGCGAGGCCAGGCTAGCCGCGGGCTGGTAACGGGAGCCCTGTGGGTGCGGGAGGGAGGGACGCACGAATGCTCTCAGCCCTCAGGCCAGAGATCAAAAGGCCCAGCAGAGAGAGATGTAAATCACCCCTCAAAGAGCAGCAGCAGTTCCAAATGACCAGTGAACTCGGAGATTCCCACAGACACCCAACACCACCCTGGTGCCTCCCTGCTGCCCCGTTGGGGGGGCCCAGCACACCCTGGGAACCCAGGCGGGCCGAGGCCTCACTGGCCTCATCTTCCCACTGAAGATTTTCTGTGCCCAAGCCTGGGGTGGGGCCCTGCAGTAATTAACACACACACACAGTTTGCAAAACGGTGACTTATGGCTGTGTGCCGTGAGACAGGTCACTGAACTGCCTGGAGTAGCTTTTCCATCCGTAGCGCAGGGATGGAAACCACTGCCTTGTGCTGTTGTTGGGAGATGAAACTGAGGCAGTGAAATCGCTGGGGATAGTTGGCACTAGAAGACGCCAGCTCCCTTCCCCACTCTAGCGCTCCACAAAATGTTTACAATCATTATCTCATTTAAACGTCATAACCTTCGGCAAAATAGGTATCGTATTATCATCTCTGTCCTTTGAGGAATTAGAGAGGGTCCGTGGTTAAGCCGGGAGCACCTGGCCGGTGTCAGGACAGGAATCCGGTTCTGCCCAGCCTCAATTCCCTCTTCTCTTCCTGCTTCATGCACATCACTTTGGCTCTAAGAGATTTATGCCTAAAATTACTAATAAACCTCTGGACAGTTCCCACCTAAAGTTATGGCATCAGTAGTGATGCCTCGTACTTTGGATTTCCTAGTTGTTTTGAGAGACTGGAGACCAAATGGTTTTGCAAAAATGCAGAGGTGAAGAGTGTCCTGGGACGGAGATGGTGTTCCCGACAGCCAACAGCCCACCAGTGCCCAGCCCGGCCCTCTGAGAAGCGTGGATGGAACTCGGTGCTGTCGTAGGAATTTCTCCCTGCCCTTCGGTGACATGTCCGAAGCTGCAGATTTGGCAGCCAGGGGTTGCAGCCTTCGCTGGGCCGCTGCATTCAGGCGACTGCACAGAGAAACCCTGGGAGCCCCTGGCCCCCTCGGTGGCCTTCACACCTCCTATCACTGCCCCTGCAGCTCTGAGCACCTGGGTTCTGTGGGAACAGGGGCCCCGGGCCCTGCCTGCAGGGAAGCCGGGTCCCCAGTGGACCCCTCCCCACCCCAGGGGCCTGCTTCTCATCTCCCAGCACCCCGGGCGGTAACCCTCCATCCTGTGAAAGCCGAGGAGGGAGGAATGTCACATGAAAGGTGCCCGAGGAGGCCTGGCCAGCATCAGGCCACCAAATGGCAGGTGCCAGGTGGTTAGCATTAATGGAGTTGCCGCAAGGGGAGAGGTTTTATGGGAGGGAGCGGCTGCTGACTCTGACTGCCCCTTTGGCTGCCTGCGGTCCCCAGGGAGGCCCGTGGAGTTCATCTGCTTGCCTGTCCCCCACCCAGACCCTCCTCGCCTGCCCTCTGCCACCATGCTGGCTTCAGTGACATCGCTTCTCAAGTCACTGTCCTCAAGACCTTCTGGCTCGTCTCCCTCCCTCTGCCACAGCCCTTTCCCCAAGACACAGTCTGACCTTTCGCTCACTCCTGCAGTGGCTGCCCCGCCTTCACGCTCCTGGCATGGGCCCTGAGGGCTTCAGCCCTTCTGCTTGCCCTTCCTCACTCCGGTGCATTCTGGCCTCCGGCGCTGCTGAAATGGCCACCATTTCTGCGCTCTCGGCATATAACCCTTCTAGCACTTCACACACTAGATGATCAGAGGAAGGAAAGTGTGCCCAAGTCGGTCTCGCCAAGGTGGCCAGGAGCCTTGGGGGGAGATGGCCCCCCTTGGGGAAGGAGTGCTGCTCCCCTCCCTCCTGGCGGTTGGACGTGGAAGGGCGGGCAGCGGTGCCAGGATGTCCGTCTGAGGACCCTTTGTCTCCCCTTGAATGAACAGCATGTTTCAGATTCAGTTTACTCCTCACAAAGCATATTTATGAGGTTTCCTTATACTATTTTGTACTCTGGAATATTTTTGACATTTTCCAAAACTTGAAGTAAAAACCAAATAGACAGTAATAAGAACTTTCCTCCTCACTCCCATGTCGACAACATAACACGCAACTTCCGCAGCCAACTTTCACGCTCTTCCTGACTCAGACTTCCTTTACTTCCCAGATTATGGCCCACTGTGGCAGTCCCCATCCCTTCACTCTGGCCACCCTGGACCATTAATCTCAAGTCATACGTCCCTTTCTCTCTGCCTTTGCTTCGGCCAGAGGGAGGTGGACAAATGACGCGACCCGGCAGGACCCGCAGAGTGTTCGTGGCTATGGTGAGACGGGAACACCCATGCCACACAGAGAAGTGCAGATGAGTCAGGGAGGAGGCTGGGGCTGGATCTCCGAAGCCCACGATGCCTGGGTTCCCAGGCTGTGGGAGCTGCAAAGCGCTTTTGAGCAAGAATGAGATACTTCACACTCATGTCTTAGAAACTTCACTCTGACAACTCTCCAATTCGAGGGAAGAATGGAGACTGGGGAGAAAACGTGGGGACTGTTGCAATAGTCCTGGTATAGGCGAGGAAGGGGATTCAGGGAATACTTAGGAGACATAGTCAGCTGGACTTAGTGATGTGGATAAAGGGAGGGGAGGGACCAGGGAGGCTCTTCAGTCCTTGTTGGAGGGACTGGGGTACGAGCAGGAGCTATAGTGGAGAGATGATACAGCCACCACGTTAAAGTTCTCCAAATTGCCTTTTAGTAAGAACCTTCTAAGGACACCTTATAAAAATATGTATTCTCAGGGCCTACCACAGATCTATGATTTCAGAATATTTGGGGGAAGGGCCTGGAAATCTGCATTTCAAAATGCAGATTTTGGAAACAAGGAAACAAGCTCTCTGCGGGAGGCACACCCCATACCTCGGTTCACACTGGCGGCTCCTCTTCATCTTTCTACATGCTCAGGGCTGCATGGCCAGGATGGGCATTTGCTGAATGAATGAGCTGATCTCCAAGCCAATTCCGATCATTTCCTCCTGTAAACTGCAGTGAGTATCAGCCATGCCTCTCACTGCTGGGCTTGGTTGGCCTACTGCACCATTTATCCAAATTTTATTCAAACCTACTCATCGCATCCCATCATCTGCCTGTTAGGTTCGAAGGTTGCATTCCAGTGTGGCAATCTCACATGCTTCATATTTTCAAACGTGAATCACCAGGGGCTTCCACTTTTCAGATTTTATGTTCAGATTTTATGTTAAATAATTGCACTTTTCTTTCTTTCTTTCTTTTTTAAATAAGAGAGGAAATGTTACCAATGGCAAGGTCTTCAAAAGGCCACTTTGCAAACTCAAAATTTACTTGAAAGCACACAATCTTTTGCTGGAGGCCAGGCTTGGTATGTTTCTGATTACACTGGTGACCCTCACCCTGAAAAGCCTTTGTAGATGGGCCTTTTTTCTAGACAACCTACTGATGAGCAAATGATCTAACAGATTTCACACCACATAAATTTGAGCCCAATAAATGGCTTCAAATTCAGAGCTCCTAATTCTGGTTTCAGAGAGGTAGTCCCTTTACAAAGGCAATCATGTAGACAATTAATAAACACACAGCGCTGGGAAAGGGTGAATTCTGCCCTCAACCCCCTATCCCAAAGCAAGCTCCAAATTATTAGCTTTAGGAAATACAGGTTTACCATGGCAGAAGACGAGGCTGTGGTTAGTGAGGTCCACTCGGTCACACATTTCTTCTGCCTTGTCCCTTATAGGAGCCACTAGCCACATGCAGCTATTTAAATTTAAATTTATATTAATTAAAATAAAAAGTTCTGTTCTTCAGTTGTGCTGGCCACATCCGAAGTGCTCAGTAGCCATATGTTGCTAGGAGCTACTAAATTACAGCCCAGGATAGAACATTTCCATCATCAAAGAAGGTTCTACTGGACAGTGCTGGTCCATTATTCAAGCAAAACCTCTCAGGGCCCCAATTGCTTCTGTTTTGTCTCAATTCTAGGTAACTGTACTTCCCCTGGGACTGTTTTATTACATTAGTCTAGATAGGCAAAAATGAAGCGAAGTTCACGCTGAAGAAAAATATAGATAGAAAAGAAATCCTATTGTTAATAAGAAAAAGAAGGAACTTTGTTTTAAATCTGCTGACGAGCTCGTTTCCTTTCAACTCTCTGCTATTTTGGGTGGCATATTTACAGCTTTGGGGATGAGCAATCGCAATTATTCAGGGCCAGAAAATAAAATCTGCTTTCTCATCCTAGTGAGATAATCCCTCTATCTGAGACCACCAGGTAATTGCTCCAGCTGCTAAGGGCAAGCACATGTCGGAGGCTGCGAGGGCAGCAAGGGTCCTGGATGTCCCTGAGGTCCATGACCGCACATAGGGGTGGCAAGCATTGGAGTGGGAGGCTTAGCCAAGGCCACAGAGCTGGCTTGTAGCAGAACTGGTCCTCCTGACCCTTCAGCAAAGAGAGCACAGCCTCTCCTTCCACCCCCGAGCGTTGGTTGGCTTATCCGTAAGGTAAAGGAAAGACTTACCCTGCACGACAGAAGGAGCTAGTTCAATGCCAAGCCTAGCCAGAGGCTTATGGGACCACAGAGGTCCTGAGAGACATGCCCTAGATCGAAGCTGTTGCAGGTCATCCCCAAAGATGGTCTTTTCAGCTTCCACGGTGGGAGGTGGGCTTTGCCTCATAAGGATTCCCCAAACACGAGGACAAGGTTCGGATCCAGGACAGCCCAAAAGAATGACAGATGTCCACTAACCTTCATACACAGATGATGCCCACTCATACAATTCCATCCCAGGCAACTCTTGTAAATTCCAGACCACTGTATCTCACTGCCTGTTTAACATCTTTTGGAAGGGAGGCTTTTAAAGCTGCAGTCCACAACCCCTGGTCCACAGACCAGTAGCAGTCTGCAGCCTGTTAGGGATCCGGCCACAGAGCTTCAGTGCCCCCCCCTGACCCCACCACCTGTCCATAGAAAAATTATCTTCCATGAAACTCAGGGGGGCTGCACAGCAGGAGGTGAGTGGTGGTGAGTGAGTGAAGCTTCGTCTGTATTTACAGCCACTGCCCATTGCTTGCATTACCACCACCACCTGAGCTCTACCTCCTTCCCCCACCCCTACCCCGTTCATAGAAAAATTGTCTTCCATGAAACCGGTCCCTGGTGCCAAAAAGGTTGGGCACTGCTATTTTAAAGGATTCTTAAACCTAACAAATCTGAAAACTGAACTGACGATCACCCTTCCCAAGTCTGCTCCTCACAGTGGTCTTCACGTTAGTGAACAGCAGAACCACTGTCTGAGCTAAACAGGACAGAAGTTCTGGAGCCTTCTTGACCACTCCCCTCGCTCTCTTTTCACAGCAGACTCATCAACTTACTCCAAGCTCTGTGGATTTTACCTCCTACAGCTCCCCCTTGTCCATTCGTTTCTCTCATGTCCACCAACGCCTTGGTCCACACTACAGTCATTGCAGGCCCGGGCTATTGCTAGAGGCCCTGGTTGGTCTACCAGTACCTGCTTTCACTCCCTTCCCACCCCAGTGTATCTCCCATGGAAGCCAGAGTGAAATCTGAAATGAAATCTAACCTGGCTTCTCCCTGTTTTCCTGTTTTCAATTCTTGAATGACTTCCATTGACCTTAGGAGAAAGTCAAAGTTCCTTAATTGACTTCAAAGCTTTCCATGACTCCCCTTCCTGTATCTAGTCTCACCTTTCACCATACTCCCCTGCCCGTTTCAGATATATCCCTTGGCATCTGTCAGTCTCTCGCAACCACAGGTTTCTTTCTCCATGGAGCCTTTGCTGTTTTGTCTTTCTGAATCACTCCTCTCTGAACCTTTCAGCTCTTGGCCCGTTCACTCTATTCACTCTTCCCATCTTAGTGCAAGTATTACTTCTTCAAAGGTATCTTTCATGACCCTCCTGCCAAGATCAAATTCCCAGTATAGGTTCTCAGAGCTCCATGGATCTCTCCTTCAGAGCCCCCATCCCAGGGGCAACATTACATCTATTTGTGTGACAATTAGACAAACATCTTTCTCCCCAGCCAGATTGTAATCCTCATGATGATAGAGATTGTGCCTTTGTGCTCACCAGAGAACCCCTGGTCTGGCGTATAGTGAGTACTCTGTAATATTAAATGAATGAATGAATGAATGAGCTGCATTATTGGGTAGCTCAGACCTGGCTTTGAATCTTGATTCTACTACTTTCTTAGTGTGTGAATTTGGGTAAATCATTTAATCCCTCTGAGACCCAGTTTCCTAATAAGTAGAAGAAGGAGAATCTAATATCTACTTCCTAGGGACTTACGGGGAGAAATGGAATACTGTGATGGAGTGCCTAAAGAAGCACAGTGTCCAGCACGCAACAGGCATTCAGGAAATGGTTACTGTCATCATTCAAATGTCCCTCCTATTTGAGAATCTTTCCTAGTGGAAGTTTGGGTATCCTACTCAATATCCTTTTAAGTTTTTTGTTTGTTTAAATTGGTCTGCGTATCTGTTGTTTGCAACCAAAAATCCTATATGGAATGTGGCTTGAGTCCAGACTAACAAAATGAAAGCATCACTGCCCAAGTTTATACCACTACTGCTTCTACCTAACTTTGAGTGCTTACTCTGTGTCAGAAGCCCTTCCAAGAACTTTACAAACATTAACTTGGGTAACTCTATGAGCATGTCAACCCTATGAGGTAGGTACTGTTATTATCCCTTTCTTACCCAGATAAAACTGAGACACAGTAGGGTTAAGTAACTTGTCCAAGGTCACACAGCAAACAAGTGCAAGGGACAGGACCCAAACTCAAGTGGTCCTTGCTTTTAACCATTGCACTTTACTATTTATATTTTGGAGAATTTGCTCCCAAACAATTAAAAGGTTAATGAACAAAATGCTTGCAATATGTTACAAAAACCAACCCCCATCTTTACCACCATTACCACCACCACCACCACCACCACCACCACCGAGATCTAAATTATGTAAGAGAAAAAAAAGTACGTATGCTTATCACATGCATAGGAGAAAGGCATAAAAGGAATATGCTAAAACAGTGATTATGTCTGAGTGATAGAATTTTGGATAGTTAAAATTTTTTTGTTTTTGTGTTTACCTATTTCTCACATTTTCAACACTATAAAATGTGTTACTAGTCTCATCTAAAGGAACAAACATTATTTTTCTTGAAAGAAAAGTGAATTCCTAATTAGTGAAAAAAAGTAAAAAGAAAGGAAGCAAAAGGGAAAGTACCGTTGTAATCAAACCCAAACAGGAAAGGAAGAGGAGAGAGCATGGGTGGTGCTCGTCTCCCGAAGGCTCTGTTCCTCGAGACTCATCCTTGTGGACCTGTGCTCTGGGCCTGTGAGATGGCTGAAATTCTCATTTTTAGGCAAAGCTCTCTTGGAACTTTTAGTAATAAATAACCTTGGGCCACAATTAGCCCACTCACTACTGAGCAATACTAGGTAGTAGTTGAGCATGAGTTCCATGCGTTTATGACGGTGGAAAGACCCAGACGGCTGGAGAAGACGTCTGGGGCTCTGGCCTGAGCTTGGCTACCCACTCGCGACCTGCCTTAGAGAACCTCTAGCCTCTTCATCTGCCAAAGAGGAGCAGCCATAGTTACTTGATCACTCTTTCAAAATTGCTGGAAGCCACAAGAACAACGGCAAACCCTCACTATTCTAAATGCTTTACATGGCTTGAGTTTGGAACAGTTCAAAACACTAAATCAATGTAAGTTGTTAGCGTGGAGCATTTTAAAGGAAGTGGCTTCTTGGGCAATGTTTTAGAATGATTAGTGATTAGGAAATAGGTATAAACCTAGAACAGGCTGCACATAAATAAAACATTTCCACCTCTCATTGTAAAAAAAAAAAAAAAAGAAGTTTCCACCAAGAAAGCAGGAGAGTTCCCAAACAGGAAGAGATACTCCTTATACAATAACGTGGTGAATTTATGTTTATATGTTCTGCTCCAGTAATTTGCCTTTCAGACAGTAGATATGTCATGGAATTAGGTCTATGAAAATTACTTGGGCAAAGCAACCTTGAAACTCCTTCCTTCCCTCCCTTTCTCCATCGTTCCATTCATCTGAGCAGAAATGTGGTAGAAGTCTTGTTTGACCCACGCTCCAAAGTTGAGTTGGTGGCCTCGATGGCATATTGTTTCCAAGGCTCCTGGGTGGAAGATACCTAAAAAGGTCACGTGGTTCACCCCTCTGCCCACTTACCCTCTTCCAACTAAACTATCCCAGCAGATGGGACAAGGCTCTGTTTGCACAGACCTCCAGGGAAGAGGGGTCTCTGGCTTCTCCCCGGGAAGCCCTCATCAGCCCTTAATCAAAACGTTTCGGGCCCGTGGGAGAGCTGCGGCGGAGCCCGGCTTATCAAGGTGGGATTTATTTACTTACTGTCCAAATCACTTCACATCAGATTGGCTTGTTGCTCTCTCCGCTCACCGGCTGGAGAGCAGAGGTGACAGATCACACCATTGCTTATTTAACCAACCATAAACAGGACTTGAAAGGAGGGGGTCTGCCACACATAGCTCATCTTTGGAGAATCTGACATGCCTCCAGTTGATGGCAAACTTCTGCTCGTTATCTGAAAATACTTATTCTACTGTTTTTCTTTCCCCCTCCCCATAGGAAGATGTTTACCTCAGAAAACTCACTAGTTCTGCACCACTGAGAGGAGAAGAGTGTGGATCTAAGCCAGAAAGTCGCTGCCAGCCCAAAGGGCCCAGGCTGTTAAAGGCTTTCTTTTCCACTACATGGACTGACCCAAGGATAGGAGGTGGCTCAGTGTGTTTCGTGACACTCTCAGTTTATCCAGTTTGCTCAAACCTCCCACCCTGGCTGTTTAATGGTGTCGTGTCTTTGATTATCCTGGACTGCAATTGGGTGAAGTTATAATAGAGGTGTAATATATTAATAAAGGTTGTGATGTCCCACAGTTCATGGAATAATTTCAATTTCAAGCATTTAGTTCTTTTTTTTTCCTTGCTCCTTCCTCAACACTTCCAAATAAAGGATTAATGGAATGTTGTCCATTTACACCAAGCCAAGGACTGTGATAGGTGTTGGGATTTTAGAAAATACATTATTTAATTAAATTAACATGACAAGCCTGCAGGATTTACGTTATTGATACAGGTGAGGAAACGGAGGCTAAGATAAGCCATTTTACTTAATCACACTGCTATGGTTACTTATTTTGCTTAATCACACGGCTATGGTTACTCATTCAGTTGGATTTCAAGCCTGGGTCTCATAGTGCCAGCACCTGGCTCCTTCTGCTGCCTCTGTCGTACCTGCCAGACCTTGGGAACTGATCAGTGCCTGGGGAGGTGGCGTGTGGTCCCCAGCAGCATCTACAGACACGTCTGGGGGTGGGGCATGAAGTGGCCGGCATCTAAGATGCTACAGAGTTAAAGAGAAAACAAAAATTAGGATAAAATATGCTGAGAGAAATTATCTGAGTATGACAATAAAATCTAGATGGGAAAGTAAAATAAATAGCAGAACAGAAAATGAAATAACCTAATGCTCTACTTAGTAGCCGTTCTTGTTGGGAGCTCACCCCATTAAAAAGATTTGAAAATAAGGTCATATACACACAAGTAGCACCGAAGAGTGCACATTGGCCTAGTTTTCCAGTTTCTAGAACCAGCAAACACTATTTTAATGTTGCAACTTCCTCTTTTGGAGGGAAATAGGCCCTTTTGCTTAAGGACGAATGCACCAACACTGTCCGTGCTCACAACAATGGCCATGGGAGCCAGTGGAGACTTCTGGGGTCCCCTCTCCTACTGGCTCCCCAGGACACAAAGCAGAACAGGTGCTGACCAGGCCCTCGGCTCACCTGCTGTGTGGTCTTATTTAGCATATCTCATTTAACAACCTGTTGAGACATTCTTGGGGCCCTGGGAACGCACACCAGTTCTTGTACATTCTCAGATCACTGGGGTGACAGAAGAGCACAAATCATTCATTCCGTGGTCTGAAGGACCAGATTTCAAATCCCTGATGCACAGACGTGGTGTAACCATACGTTTCATGGACTCCTTGTCTGACTGTAAGATGAGGGCAACAGTCACTACACTGGGGGCCTGCGGCAATTAGGTGCCCGGGGCATAGTACATCACCATCCAACGTAAGCTCTTTCTCACCTTTGAAAAATGGTTACTCTTATCAGAATTTCAAACTTTGAATGAAAAAGTGTCTCTGTGTTTCTCCACTTTCTACCGAGTTCATAGAAAACAGTTTGTAGGGTCCTCAATAAGTTAAACACAGAATTACCATACAACCCAGCCGTCCCACTCCTAGGGATATACCTAAAACAACTGAAAACAGGTATTCAGACAAAAACCTGTTTGGGAATGCTCACAGCAGCACTATGCAGCAGCCAAAACAACCGAATGTTCATCAATGGGCGAATGAATAAACAAAATGTGGTCTATCCATAGCATGGAATAGTATTCAGCCATAACAAAGAATGCAGTACTGACACACGCTGCAACCTCGCAAACATTATGCTGGGTGAAATTGAAAGACAAAAAGTCATTTATTGTGTGATTCCATTTATACGAAATGTCCGAAATAGCCAAGTCCATGGAGACAGAAAGCAGATTAGCAGCTGCCAGGGGCTTGGGGGAGAGAGATGGAGAGAATGACCACCTCCTGGGCGCAGGGTTTCCTTCCGAGGTGTTGAAAATGTTTTGAAACTGGATAGTAGTGATGGCTGTATAACATTATGAGTGTACTAAATGCCGCTGCATTGTACACTTTAAACTGGTAAACGTTATATAATGTGTATTTTAGCACAGTATTAAGAAGGGATATAGCAGCGAAGGCTCTGTAACACTCCAGCGCCATCGTGGGGAACGCTATTTGCAAGATCCGCACGCAGCGTCCTGCTCAGACGACACGTTGCTGTGTAAAGATGCATTTCCTCCGGCCCGGGGCAGGGATCCCCACTCCCGGGGCCCCGGCACACACAGCCTGTGTGTCTCCCCCTGCCCACCCGTCGGGTCCCCGCGCTGCTAGACAAAGACGCTTTCTTTCTCCGAGGCCAGGAGGAGCCGAGGGCACGGTGGATGCGTAAACACGGGCAGGAAGGCCGGCCGCCTGAAAGCTTCCAAAAGCCCCTCTCTGTCAAGTGAAAAATGTCGGTGACTTGAAGTCACAGGGCCAGGCTTTTAACAACCCTCCGCATATTTATTTAACCCAGTAAATACGTTTATTAGCGAGGCCGCCTCCTTTGTAGAGCAGGTAATGGATTCGCCATGTGTTTCTGCTTTGCGGGCCGGGCCACGGCGGCTCACACCTCGCTCTGCTCCTGCCTCCGAGGTTAAGACCTCGGTGCGTTGCCACTTTCTGCCGGCCGCCGTGTGTGTAATTACCGCCGTTCCCAGAGAGAAGGAAATCCCCCAGCCTCGGCCGTAACTAGCGGCGTTACACTACCGAAGGGCACGTCTCGGAAGGGGGAAGAGAGAGGCAATAAAGCTTTCACATTATTAACTTTTTCCTTCTGAAAAGAAGCCTGAAAAATACCATCGCACCACATTAAAGTCCGCGTGTGAGAGCTGCCACTGCCTAATGAGGGGCTCGGACCCTGGGCCACATGCGAGGCCTTCGAGGGCCCCTTTTAACGGAACCTTGATGTCGTGCCAGCCCTGGGGCTGCAGGCGTGAGGCGGGGAGGGGGTCGGGCTGCACCCACCCCTGCTTTTGGCTGAGGTTTGCACCTGACTCAGGGGACACAGCAGAGCTTTTAGGGGCAGGGGCAGCTTTCCTATCTATTTCTCTGTAATACTGAGTTCATGGCCTCACCAAAAATAGGCCGTGATCTAGAACCGCTGCGTGTCGTGGTCCAGGCTGGGCACTGGCCAGTTCCCAGGAGGGTGGGGAGGTTCACATCGACTATGGTGTGAATGAAATCCCCAGCCTCCAGATTCCTGCAGTGTAAAAGCCTTGCTGATGCATCATAACCCTGGCATGGGAGAGCGGGCAGGATCCACTGCACCATCCCTGGGCACATGGGGAGACTGAGACCCAGAGAGGAGGGGATCAGTGGCATTTCATTTGCCCTTGCAATAAATAAGGCACTTTTGCACACCTATCTCATTTGACTCTGTTTGTGGCAGGCCTTGATAATCCCATTTTACATATGGGTAAAATGAGGATCACCCAGGGAAGGGACTTGACCACCTGCACGTGGCCAGGCACAGCAGCAGCAAGACCCGGCCTGGGTCTCCAGATATCTCCTCCAATGGTCTTGCCACTAGACTGTGGGCCACCTGGGAGGCCAGTTGACTCATCCCCTGTCCTTTATAGGTGAAGGATCTTCAGGCATCTCCACATCATCTGTATCTCTGTGTCCCTGGGAGGCAGCTGCTCTCCTCAACCTCAACAGATAACCCTGGGTTAAAATGCCAACTCTGCTAGCTGACTGCTCTCAGGCAAGGCACTGGCAATATTTGTTCATTCATTCATTCAACAGGTATTTACTGGGGGCTGCTACATGTCATGCATGTACTGAGGCACTGGGGATGCCACAGTAAACAAAGCACACACCAAGCCCTGCAATGTAAGCTCATGAGAGCACTTTGATCCATTCTGGGCACACAGCAAGTGCTCAATAATGGTTGGTTAGACCCTCCAGGGTTGACCTCTCCCTCCCCATTCTCCAAGTACTCTGTCGGTGCAGCCATGCCAGGGTCTGTCCCCAGAGAGCAGAGGAGGTGCTCAAGGTCTAGCTCTGGGCAGCTTCAGCCCTTGGAGCTGGCGAGGGAGGCGTGGGAAAACCACCCGTTAGTCCTTGTGCTTATGGTTCCTGAGCCAGGGTGGCTGAATGTTGTCATGCTTGAGCTGGCGCTAATGTGTCCCACCACTAAGTGCTGCCAACATCAATGCTTGTCTAGGTGAATGATTTCCCTGCTACATGGAGCATTTCCTCTACTAGGCACTGTACATTGTTTATTTATAGGGTCACAAAAGGAAGAGAGGTGCCAGGGTCCTATGTGAAACGGGGGTGAGGCGGGCTTGGGAACAACCCAGAGGGAGATGGCAATCCTTCAGTTTAAGTGTCTGTGTGAATCACCTCTAGTGGCTCTCGGCACATAGTAGGCAATAAAAAAAAGTACTACCTATTTTTATGTTTGTTATTGGAGGCATCAAATTCCAAGCATAGAAGAAACATGTCTTTGCTTGCAAAAGACTCAAACGTCTGCCAAACTCTGCTCCGTCATATTTTCCGAGAGGGACTTTACAGGTAAGATCTAGGATATAAAGGCTTGGTGGTCCTGGGGTGAAATCTCTCCCCCCTCTCTAAGTACTCATGGCAAAACTCTGGACTTCATTATTCTAGAACAGCCCCTGCCTTTTCCAGGAAGCTTTTCTGACATTTGAAAGGAAGAAATCAGGACAGGCATGCTGAGGCTTCTAGGCTAGAATTCTCCAAGGTAGCAGCTGTTTGCATGTTTGTCTATCAAAGGCAGCATGTTGGCACAGTTGAGGTTTGGGAGATGAAAAGCATTTGTGGGTAGCAGGGAATAGGTAAATGCACAGATCGGCTTCTCGGAAACGTGCTCAAGAAGAAAAATGTTAAAATCAAGTGCAAAGAATGTCTTCCTCCACCCCTCCCCACCAAAAAAAGTCTGCTCATGCTTAGACTGGATCCAAATCACTTTAGAAGTAAGAGAAGGTGATGCTGTGATGCTTTGGGAAACAATAAAGTGGCTTTTGTTTTAGCACTCGGGAGCACTCAGGGAACAATACAACTTTATGGTGTGGCATGGGGGCGGGCACGTAGAAACCAGACAGCAACACGAATAATTTCAAATGCTAAGTAGAAGGACAGAGGTAGGGGTTTGGGAGCAGCAAATCCTGGCTGGGATACGTTACTTTAAGAACTGTTGTGAATCCGTTGTTAGAAAAATGGGAAAAGACACTCCAGGCAAAGGGAACAGCCAGTGCAAATGCATTTTGGCACATAGGAGCCTAGTAGGTTTGGGGGGTGTTAAGTAGGAAGCTGTGGTTGGAGAAGGAAATGGCAGGAAAGAACCAGGTGAGGATGGCCTCAAAGGAGTTGATCTAATAACTCTAATTGTTGGACAAGTATTTTTTAAGGCAGAGTATGTAATAAGATGTGTGTTTTAGAAACAGGTGAGAGGCTGCTTCCACTGTTAATCTGATTTGATAAGTGAGGAAGCCTCTGTCAACAGCAAAGATGTAAATGTCTGTGAGTGGCTAGCTGATGAAATACTCCCCACGCAACCACAGAAGCACACACAAAGCTGACTGAGACGTGGCTGGATTTGCAATGGCTCTTTCTGTCCTGTCTGGGGTCAGCCTGCGTCTCCTTCCTCCTCTTGGGAGGCTGGCTGTCCTCATGTTGAGCAGGCAAGTCCAATTTTTTTTGTGCTTGAAAACCCTGCCCTTGTCCATCCCAGGCGGCTCACAGCTTTCAGCAGAGGATTACTTAGAATAACAAGTTAATGACTGTCCTTGGATTAGCCGAGGTTTGCTGGTAGAGGCAGGCATGCCCAGAGTTCGTTTCACTCCAGTCTGATGGGGGTGGGTTGAGAAAACATGTTGCAAATTCCATCCTAGGAAAAAAAAAAGAAAAGAATTCTTCTCTCAGTCAAAGCAGCAACACTGGAAGTAGCGTGTGAAAATGGTGCTTCGTTTAAAAATGTAAAAGCAGTCGCTACCACCTTCTGAGTGTGGCGGAGTATCTAGGGGGCAGACCTAGCTGGGGAAATGAGGAGTGGGCTGTGTTGTTCTTGGGGTCAGATGATCTGGGGCCCCACAGACATCAGTTGGGGGTTTAAGTGTGACTCCGGGGTGGGGAGAGGGCTAGGGAGTGGGAGTGGTGTGGGGTGTTTTGTTTTTGGGGTAATTTGTTGGGGGGCCCCACACACATATGCTGGGGTTTTATGTGTGACTCGGGGGGGGGTAGTGGGCTTGGTTGTGGGGGGGGGGTGGGGAGAGGGAGACAGGAGGGTCGCTGCTGACTCTGCTCTGTCGACACTGGAGACCAACAACAGACCAGTCCTGGCCAGCTCCCTGCTCCTGGTTTCCAGGCCAACCTGGCTGATTCTATTCCAGATTTCGAAGGTGTCTAGGCTCACTCATTCATTGACTCAGTAAGCATTTGATGTCCTGAACTTATTAGGGACCTATTGGGAGGATCAACTGGCACAACACCTCTTTGCCGAATGCTCACTCTGAAACATGCAAAGTCGTCAAGGGCACTGCTCACTATGAAAAAAAAAAGCAGATAGAAATACCACAAGTGGGGCAGCCTCACTACCGACTTAGGGCATATCCTGGTCTTAGAAAAGCCCTGAGATATGGAGGAGACGGAGTCAGCTGATGTTCCAGGAGCTGAGGGTGACCAGACCCGGATCCCGAAGGACAGGCAGGAGGAGGAAGGTGGCAGGAGGTTGGGCAGGAGAACAGCCTCCTGGGCTCACCCTGAGCTGGCTCCTATAGCACACGGCTTCCAGCTTCGCACCAACCCAGGCAGGAGGTGGAACGTGACGTCAGTTCCCTCCCTGCTTGTAGGCACCATGATTGAAAATGTCAGGATTTTTCTTTTTACTCTTGAAAGGTCAATGTTTAGAAAAAGCTTTATTGAAGTATAATTGATATACAAAGAACTGCCCGTATTTAATGTGTACAATTGAATCAGTTTGGACAGTGCAAACAAACACCCATGATACCATCACCACAGTCACGGTGATGATAGAAATACCCAAAACCTGCCAAGGTTTCCTGTGTTCCCCACCAACTTTGTGTGCGTGTGTGTATGTGTGTGTGTGATAAGAACACTTAACATGAGATCTACTCTCTTAACAAATTTGCAAGTATACGATACTGTACCATTAAGTGTAGGCACTATGTTGTACAGCAGATCTCTAGAACTTATCCATCCAATATAACGAAAACATTATACCCACTAAACAACTTCCCATTTCCTTCATCCCTCAGCTTCTGGCAACCAACATTGTATTCACTGCTTCTGTGAGCTTGACTATTTTAGATGCCTCATATAAGTGGAATCAGGCCGTATTTGTCCTTCTGTGGCTGGTTTATTTCACTGAGCATAATGTCCTCCAGGTTCATTCATAGTGTTGCATATGGCAGGATTTCCTTCTTTTTTAAGACGGAATAAATATCCATTGTATGCATATACTACATTTTCTTTATCCATTCATCCATCAATCCATCAACAGACATTTAGGTCTTTTCCATATCTCAGCTATTGTGAATAATTCTGCAATGATATGGGGGTGCAGAGATCTCATTGAAATCCTGATTTTAATTCTTTTGGATATATACCAAGAAGTGGGATTGCTGGATCATATGGCGGTTCTATTTTTAATTTTTTGAAGATCATCCATACTGTTTGCCCTAGCTGCTGTGTACAAGTGTACAAGTGTTCCAACTTCTCCACATATTTGCCAGTACTTTATCTTTTTGATGATAGCTATCCTAACAGGTGTGAGGTGATAGCTCACGGTGGTTTCAATTTGCATTTCCCTGGTAATTAATGACGTTGAACATCTTGTCATATGCATTGGCCATTTTATGTCTTCTTTGGAGAGGCTCAGAGAGGTTAAGCGACTTATCTAAGTTATAGCTCTGTGACCGAGTGGGGACTCGAGCCCTGTTGATCTGATTCTGGCCCATGTCCCTCTTTCCTGCTCCAGGAGGAAGGAGTCTGCGGGATTGAGCCGGTAGGTAAGAGCAGGGGGGCAGTGGGCGAGAAGGCTGGGGGGCGATCCCCGTACATGCCGCCGGAAGTCTGGCCCGGAAGTCCCTCGCACCAGTTTGCAGAGATGCAGTGGGACATGGGGATTTCCAGTCCCCACTGGGAAGGAAGATCTGAACTGTAGCATGGGCTCGGGCTGTCTCCTGAACCCTATCCTTCCTCCCGGGCCTTGCTGGAGAATCTGGCTCTACAACCGGAAGTTCCTGAGGGATGCGAGTCAGGAATAGTCTGCTGAGAGTTGTATACAGGAAGTGAAAAACACAGGTAGAGCTGGAAATGGTGTAAACAGATGACTAATGCTTTTCCCTGGTCTCCTCGGGGCCAGATTGACCTGGCTGCCTGGTGGGAGACCGCAGTCTTGAGGGGCCTCAGCTCTTGCAAAGAGCCACTGAGATGTTCCCTGCTGACGGCCATCTAGTTCTGAGTCCTCCCAGGCCAGGAAGCTGGGAGCATCCAGTTCAGGGTGAACAGTGTCTGTCAAGGTAGCCCAGTGGGCAGCAAGCACTCTGGTTTTGAAGCCAGAGATACCTGGGCTTGAATCCCAGCTCATTCACTCCTTGGCTGTGTGACCTCAGGCAAGTTGCTTAACAGAGCTGGGCTTCACTTGTCTCATTCATCACAAACAAAGGGGGTGGGAAGGTGGAGGGGCATGGGTTATAAAATCTGTGTCACAGGATTGTTCACTTATTTGCCATTTTTAATTGAGTTACTATTCTGCATGGGCACTGGGCTAGTTGCCGGAGAGTTTGAAGGATTCATGAGATAATAGATCACAGAGGTTCTTAACCAATGATGGCTACTTTTCCTAGCACATAATAGGGCTTAATAAATGTATTTAGTAGTTGCTAGTGTCTAAGGTGGCCCTCACTGAGCCTTACTTCTTAGTATTTATGTTCCTGGGTAGGCCCCTCTCACACTGAATCAGGAACAGTCTCTTATTATCAAAAGAATAAGCAGAAGTGACAGTGCTTGACCTCTGAGCCTAGGTCATGAGAGCATTGCAGATCCTGCCTGGGTCTCTCAGACCACTTGCTCCGAGGAAGGCCAGCCACCACGCTGTGAGGATACTCAAGCAGCCCTGTGGGGGACCCATGTGGAGACTAAGCATGGCCCCCGGCCAACTTGCCGGCCGTGTGAATGGCCACCATGGAAGCCCCACTGGAGCCTTCAGAAGACTGTAGCTCAGCCGCCATCTGACCATGACCTCATGAGAACCACCACTCTCTTTCAAATCCCCAACCCCCAAAGACTGTGAAAGGTAAGACAAATGACAAAGGCTGCTCCGAACCACGAAGTTTTAAGATGATTGTTATGCAGCAATAGATACTCACGTTCGATACAAACCCTCCTGGACCTAGAAGTTGCCCCCTCACCGGAGGCTCCCTCTTTGGCCATTTTACCTGCCAACCCCAGTTCTGGGGGCCTCCCTCCCTCCCAGACTCCCTCTTCTCTATTGACTTCCCGGCCTGCTGAGAATACACTCAGGGCAGCTCCCACTCCACCCCTCCCACCTCAGCGCCTCCCCTGCCCTCAGTATTGGGGCTTTCCGGAAGCCACTCACTTGAGCCTGCCCCCCACAGCTGCCCCTTTTACCCACATCTGGCTCATCCTTCCGTCCCTCCTGCCGTACCCTCACCTGCTGCTTCTCGGGAAAGCAGAGGCCACCAGCGGGGCCTGGTCCTCAGTCTCCACTGCACCCCTCCACTTATTTCCTTACAAGTCTGTGCTTCCAGATCTGACAAGTGGCTCTGACCACCACACGGACCGATCTGGAGTCCTTCCATGGCTCTCCTCTCGATGCAGCCTTAGCTCCTCTGATGGCTAAGGAGCCACGTTCCCCGCGCCCCCCAATACTGCAGTGATTCCAATGTGTTTAAGCTCAGTTGGTAACTATTTCCACTTGATCTTGCTGTTCTGAAAGATTTTGAGAAAATGAGGATTGGGGAGGGCCTGGCAGGGAGCCTGTGTCAGGGGAGGTGGCTTCCCTAATCATGCAGGGCATTTGGCGCCACGTGAAGGAAATTTGGAAGTGCTTCTGTAGGGGATGGGGAGCCATCAGAGGCTTTGGAGCCAGGGAAGGAACATAGATGTATAATGAGCACATCCATGGTTTATTTCATTAATAATTATCAGCAAAGTGCTAGGAAACAGGTCTTGAAACACCTTTTTCTGAACTTATTTATACCAGTAAACCTACCTCTCGTGCACTCTTCTTTGCAGAGGTCTGGGAGAACTTTGGGCTGGGCTTCCCTAAGCAGCCATGCATGTGCCCTGCAGTGACATTGCAGGAGTCTCTGGGGTGCTCCATCAGGCATTGGAGGAAATTGTCAGAACCACCATCCGATGGTCACAGGTTTTGGTCCTCGGGGAGGCAGAATAAGGCAGAGACAAGGGTTCAATCCTAACTCTCCTGCGGACTGAGGAGCGGAAGTGGGGGCATCCCAGCGTCTCCCTGAGCCTCAATTTGCCATTTACAGAATAGGGATAGTACCGCCTACCCCAGGACAGTGGAGGGGATACGGTGTACAGAGCCAGTGGAACGTAGCGGGGGTCAGTCAGTGCTACTTAACATCAATCCGCATACCAAAGTGACAGCGCAGGCAGGGAAAACCATACACACAACATCTAACAAAATTCCTTTAGGAAAAAAAAAAAGAGAGAACAGACAGGAGCATTGGAGAGGAAGAAAGGAATTAGTGCTGTCAACAGCAGGTCAGTTTGTCTTAAAACCTTTCAAGTTGTGGAGAGGACTAAGAAATGTGTTTCCTGGGGGGGGAGGCCGTGTCGGAGGGGGCTGTGCACCCCTGGATCCCGGGCGCAGGCAGCGGAGTGGCACATTCCAGAGGAGGGTGCGCCCGGGGCTCAGGAAGCCTCCGCAAGAGCAGGCAGGGCCAGGCGGGGACACCAACGACCTGGGAACACAGAGAGCGGTGAGAGATGCACCAGTGTGGGGAGCCTGCACACGTATGCCAGGCGGAAGAAGCGAGGCACGAGGACCGCACAGTGTGGGATTCCGTTTATAGGAAACGTCCAGAACAGGACAGTTGAGAGTGACAGGACATAGACTGGTGGTTGCTGGGGGGCTGGGAAATTTGGGGGAAATGGAGAGTGACTTCTAATAGGTACGGGGTTTCTTTTCAGGATGATGGAAATGGTCTAAAATTGATTGCAGTGACAGTTGCACAGCTCGGTGAACACACTAAAACCCACCGAACCGGAAAGTGCACCCCTTGTGCGGCCAGAGGCAAAGCTCTGGGTGGAGACCAGGGGAGGGGAGATGAAGTGGGCAGCTCTGGGGTCCGAGGGTGCTGTGGTCCCTTCACGCTCTCTGGTTCTTAAACGATGGTCCCCCCATTGGGACTAGGGGAGGGAGGCTGCTGATAAAATCTCTAGCAGCACATGGCGTTAGAGCTGCTTGGGTGGTGCCTGCCTGTGGCTCCAGAAGGTTCTGCATAGCTCTCCCAAAGCCTCAGGGCAGGACAGGGAGGTGCTGTCCCCTACGGTAGATGGTCGTGGGGTCAGGTTGGCTCTGGGTTCTGTCTCTGACTCACTGTGAAGTCTTAGACAAGTTCTTTCTCAGTTACATGGCGTGTAAAATGGGAATAAGAGTCCTACCCGTCTTTGTGAGCAGGGAGGACTCGATGAGCCTGTGTCCGTGCGATCCGTGCACTGCTGCGCCGTGACGGGGACACGGGTTTTGCCGCGTGCAGACTGCGCTCCGGCTGCAGAAACATTGCCGACCACGGTGAGGGTCTTCATGCCTCCTGCAGCGCAGGCCCCTGTGATTGGAGCCAGAGTTCCCAAAGGGAGGGAGCGGCCTCTCCCAGGTTAGAGGATGAAAACTCAACCTCCCAGGAGGACGGTCCGTTCGCCTTGCAGCCAGCCGCCTCCTCTGGGAGCGCGGCCCCATGCGGCCCAAGGGGGAAGAGGGAAGGCAGCTGACGTCATGTATCATCTTGTCCTCATAATCTTCAGAGCCAAGATTGTTCCCATTCTAAATTCTTCTATTCCCAGTACAGTTAAGTCATTTTATTTAGTTTGGATTTCTAAAATCATTGAAGATACACAATCATTTTAATGGTATTGTCAGTGATAGAATCACCCAACATCCTTTGCCAAAACAAAAACTAAAACAAACAGAAAAGCAGGATTGGGAGAATATTTAAAAAATCATAATATTTTAAAAAAGAAGAAACCAGAAAATTAAAAGTGTTTATGCAAAGTCTAAGGGCATACTGCAAAAATTTCAGTTGATTATACAATGATAAATGACAAACAACCTTTTATAAGCAAATGCAATTGAGATTGACCTACAGGTATCATGAGCTATTCCTTTACAAGAAGTTTTATCCAAATTATCTTTCTTAGAACTGATTGTGATGGCTGGAAAAAGAAACGGGAATATAAACCAAAAGGCAGAATTTTCATTCTGACTAAATGACAACTTTCTGAGTTCCAGGATAAGGCTTAGACATCTTCATTTGCTTTGCAGAGATGAGATTGGTGCTTTCTACTTAATCCCTCAAATTTTGGAGAGAACTAACATTTAAATATCATTTAGTCCTCATCGTCTCCATGGCCACTATAACTCCCATTTTAAATAAATCTACATTCTAAAAATTAGGATGCCAAGGCTCAGAGAGGTTGGTTAAGTAGTGTGCCCAGGGTCACCCGGCCGGTGGGGGCCTGGACGCAAGCCCAGCTCTGCACAAGCCCGAACCCTGTCCTCTTCCCAAAGCTGCCCAGAGAAGCGGATGCTGGAGGCAGTATTTGCCCACAGTCTGATTTTGTTCAGAGCTGGCTGTGGGCCAGGCCTCTGAGTTTACTGAAATGTTCTGAGAGTTATTGGGGGAAATGGAGCTTTGAACTTACCTAATATAACACGGGCTGGTTCTCAGGATCATAAACATGTTTCTGAACCTAATTAAAGAGTCTCATGAAAAGGGCGAGAGCAGGACTGAGACATGACGGTCGGTCTAAAAACTCCCTGTGGGCCCGAACGGGAGCTTTGCTTTTCCCAGACTCAGGGAGAACCAGCCCTCTCTGGGGGCAGAGAGTTAAGAGGCTTTCGAAAGAAGAAAAGGCTCTTTTACAGTCCTGGCTGGGGACCTGGACCTAGAGAGGCGGGAATGTAGGAGGCATAATTGGGGCTTGTAAAACATTTCCAGACAAAATCACTTAATGTGTTTTGGAGAGTAAAAAGCAACAGTCCACATAATCTATAAACTTGAGCAGTTTTCTACAGAGCCAATAGAGCCCAACCAGGGGATCAGAAGGGACGGCCAGGCCAGAGCTCTCCGTGCCGTGACAGCTGCAGGTGGACCTGGCTCTGGGCTCGGGACCTGGGAGCAGCAGACACTTGGGTGTGAATTCTTGTTGCTCTTCTCACTCCTCGTGTGACCCTGGCAGGTTATTCACCCTGCTGGACCTCAGTTTCCTGATGTGGGAAATGGAGATAAAATTGTCCCCCCACCCCTTATAGGTTTGTTGGGAGGGCTAAATGCGCTACTTATTCAAAAAGCTCAAAACAGCTCCTGGCACGCAGGAAGTGCTTGTACAGCAGTTGCTGCTTTAAGGATGGGCTACCCCTGGTTGAGGCAACGTTGCATTTCCTGCGGAACAGCCCGCACCTGTGAGAGTTTCTAGAGCCCTTCTCCTGTCTTCCTTGACTTCTTTCTCCCATTTTTCCCTGGGCTTTCTTTCTGCCAGCATCGATCGCTCCGATCTATTTCCAAAAGCCCCTGGACCAATATACTTCTTCCACTTGTTCCCCTTCCCTCATCAAAGAGCTCTGATAATGCCCATCCCTCTCACTATTAAGTTCAAACTTCTAGACCCTTTTGACCCAATTTAACTCTGTGGGCCATGTTCAGCCACGTTATCATTGATTGTCATAGCGTGCACAATGTTTCCAGGTTCTCCTCCTTCTAGGCAAGTGGTAAATTTTGCACTTTGAGGCTCCCTGGTGGTTGGCTGGGAGCCATCAATTAGATTTGGCCAATGAATTGTGAGCAGAGGTAACACGTGGGTTGTAGCTCTTTTTTTTTTTCTCTCTGCCATGACAATTGGGGCAATGGTCCAGACCAGGTGTCAGCAAACCTTTCCTGTTAATATGCTCAGCTTTGCGGGCCATATGGTCTCTATTGTAGCTTCTCAGCTTTGCTGTTGTCATGTGAAAGTAATCATAGATAATACGAAAATGAACAAGCGAGACTGTGTTCCAATAATATTTTATTTAAAAAAAAAAAACAGGTGGCAGATTGGATTTGGCCCATGGGCCATAGCTTGCAGACCCCTGTTCTGGACCAGTCTGCCCAACAGAACTTTCTTCAATGCTGGAAATGTTCAATGATTTCTATGCTGTCCAGCACGGAACATGCCAATAGCCTCGTGTGGCAGTGGCTACTACATTGGTTGGGCAGTCTGGACAGCAGCTGTTTCATGAGACAGGGTCCTGGAGCAAGGACAACATGGAGAGTCACTGCTGACTGTGGCGGGCACGTATCCTGTCCAATTCTTGCTGTTATAAGCAACTGAGATTTGGGGGACGTTTGTCACTGCAGCATGATGTAACCATTCCCGAATTACACGCCCTCACTCCCACCCCCACACACGCCATACATAATTCATTTGCTCTCTCGTAAGCATTCATGCACACCAGGCCTCCAGGCCTTTGGCCACACTGTTTCCTCCGCCTGTGCTACCCTCTGCTGTCCCTAATTTCACCGGCAAATGCTGCATCAGTGTTCAACGTTCAGCTCCAATGTTATCTCCTCTTGGTGGCTTTCCAGTGGCCTCCCTACCACCTCCATACATATGATAAGAATCGCCTGCAGCTTCCTCAGGACACTTTGCAAGTATAATGTTGTAACTTCACAATTTATTTTCTTGTATTTCCCACTAGGTTGTGATCTCTTGGAGGAGCCCCTATCAGATTACACTTCAGTATCTTCTGAGTGACCTCAGTGTTTGTTGAATTGATTTAATATACTTCAAATCCAGGTTGTGGTGGCCACTTGGGGTCCTTGGTGACTTTGTCTGGTCCTGGGATCAACTTTGGGTCATTTTCCCCCCGTCTTGTTCTTGTTCTTCTAGCCACAGTGGTGCACTTTATTCTCTGAAATTCAGGCAATGGTGACACTGCAGATGAGGAGAAAGGGGGAAAAGAAGAGATATCTTGTTAGTCTTATCACAAAGTGGTATGTAAATTTCAAGTTGATTACTGTTTCCTAAAAACGGGCTCTATAGTAAAGAGCAATTGTGACTATAAACACAGTTGTAGCCCTGCTAATGGCTTCCAGGGCTGGCCGCAGGCTCTCAGAGTTAGTGCGTGGCCAGACTGGAATGTATTTGGGAGACTTTATAGTTCAAGGCCTTACTCTTAAAATTTCTTCTCAATAGGTATGGCTTGTCAATAATACTATTTTGTTCTTTCCATTGTTTTTAGTCTATCTGATAAAAGACATTAATATTTTCTGTGCAAATATGGAACCACCATCAACATCCCTTATATGCATGTTTTTGTGGTTAACAAAACATTTTCTAACTATATTACCTTGAGCCTACAAATAGCCTGCAGAAGATGGCCGGGCGGGCGGTATTTACAGCATTTACTCACAGAGAAACTATAGCCCAAAGTGGAGAGGTGATTTACCCCTAATCGCAGCAAGCCTGGGCTCATGTGGGTCCTTCGACCTGGATTCCCATCTGTCGGCCCTCAGACGTATCACCCTCCAGCTGCTACCGCGATGTGTGGCCCCCACCATCGCACAGACGGTATCCCTGGGCCGGAAGGTCAAGGCAGACCTCTAGGCTCCTTGCCCAATCCCTGCCTAATCACAGCAATTCCGTATCCTTTCCCTTTCAGAGACCTTCAGTCAGAGAAATTTAGGGTTTTCTTTATTACTTTTTGAAAAACAAGGCTCAGTTCATTAGCAGTCTGATGCATAGAAATAGTCAAATTATTTAAAAAGCGTTTGCTAATTTTTGATAGTTCCTGCAAGAGGAACAATAGAGCTAAACTCCCTTCAGTACCAGAAAGGATGTGTTTTATAAAATGTCTGCCTGTCAGAGGATCATTCTTAGAACCAATTAAGTTTCAGTCTCCCTAAAGGCTCCATCACACTCCTCCTGTGAGGGGCTCACCTGGCGGTGATGGGGAGTTCTCGGCTCCCCACTCCCAGCTTGCAGCCTCTCCTACTCCTCCTCATCCTCAACTTTGCTCTCTAGGCTTAGCGCTCCACTGCCCCCAAGAGCAGGAAGAAATGGTCAAATGCACCACCCTACAAGCATGGGCTGTGATAACATTTCATTCTGGAGACTAAAGAATCCAAGATGGTAGAAATAGCAAAATGTTGAATTTCTTTCAGTGTTAGTGTGCAGATCATGAAATTTCTTCATTCACTAATGGGTAATCAGTACCATCCAAATAGGTCTACTAAAGATGGGAGAAACCCCTACAAAAACAACAAATAAGTGAAAATATTAAATATGGGTGGAGTGAGGTAAAACATACACATGTACATTATAAGTTGGTATAGTATTAATTGGAGAATAGTGTGATCATATGTATTTCATATCTACATAAAGATACTTATTTCTAAAGAAATAAAAAATTATATTGATAAAGATGTTATGAAAGTATTTCCATAAAAGCAAAAAGCTGGAAATGATTGAAGTGAGCTATAATTGGGAACAGCTTACTAAGTTGTAGTAACTGTAGCCATTAAAAACAATAATTATGAGGATCATTCAGACCATAATCTTCAGACCAAAAATGTTAATGACAGAGGCAAGTGCAAATAGTAGAATTCAAATTGGAATCTATGCTGCAATTGAATTTATGAAAAATGTTGCCTCCATGTGAACCAGGAGCAGAAGTGAAAATGTGAAAAGGAAAATAGCATGTTAGAATGGCAGGGGGGGTGGGGGGGCAGAAATACTATATATATATATTATACTCTGGTTTCCTGAGATTATTTTTCAGTGCACCCAAAAACAAGAAACCACTTTTGTTATCTACACTATTATCTTTGATTAAATTACTTGAATATGAAATATGTTAGATCTGATTCCTTAGAGTTTAATTAAAGTAAATTGTCTTACCAAAAAAAAAGTGATGAAGATTCTTATACATAATGAAAAGAACAGAAAATAACATAATAAACCAATATTTGCCCACTACCTACCTGAGTATTTTTCTATACTTGCTTCATATTTTAACAAGAAGTAGGATGTTATAGGTACAACTGAAGCCCTTTGGGTATTAAAAAAGAGGAGTTTTTTTTTTGTTGTTTAATATCTTAATTTTTTTGCTACATCATCTTTTTATGTTAATAATTTTCAGAAGGATGGAGGATGCAACTTTAAATAGGCTTTGGTTTCCCTATTCAGTAGGTATATACTATATCTCAGTAGGTATACCTCAGTAGGTATATATTAATACTATATCTCACAGTATGGACATTGAGTAAGTGCCTTTAACTGTCTGATCTTTGGTGTCCTCACCTATACAATGAGGGAGAAAAGATTATGCGGCCCTCAGAGGATAAGGACCCATGAATGGTGTCACAGAGGTTACTGTGAGAATTTCTAAGGAGGAATAGGAGTTAGCCGGCCAAGGTTGGGACAAGTCTTCCAGGAATAAAGAGAGGCTTTAACACAGGCCCAGAGAACAGCCTGGAGTATAGGGGAGGGGACAGGTGACCCCTGAGATCCAGGCTTGGTTTACCTGTGGTAGCTCTCAAAGTCCTGCCCACCTGGTGTTCCCAGCACCAGCAGCCTCTCCCCAGGTCCCCAGGCCCGCGCCACTCCCTCCTCTGGCCTCTCCCCGTCCCAGCACGTGCTTCAGTGGAGACTCCAGGGAGCTGCTGTGGTTGCCTGTGTCCCTGCCTGCTTCCTCTGCCACACGACGGCTCCCTGAGTGTGCGTGTCCCCCGTGCCCAGCAGGGAGGAGGCCTCCATCAGTGACTGTTCAATAATCAGTGGGTGGGGTGGGGACAAAAAAGGCTTCAACAGGCACAGTTCCGCAGACTTCCCGCAGAATCCAGCAGGAAGGAGGAGGATTCTAAATACTCTTTCTCCAAATTTAATCCCAGATGCCCCACTGGAACCTGCTCGAAGATGGGATAGAGAAGGTCCTGGAAGAGAACTTCCAGCTGCTTCCCCAGGCCAAGGCATTTCCCTCTCCCTGTCCAGCTTACCTGACACCTCTCCCTGCCGCCTGGCGCCTCCTCGGAGGCTGGAGCCTGGGAGGCCAGTCCTGACCATGTCTCTCTATCAAAAGCACAGGCTCTGGGATTCAGAAAAGCCACACAAGAGTGGAGACTTTCCTGTCTCAGATGCCAACCAGACTTTGTCCACTGGGTAATACCCTGTGGGTCAAGAGATAGAACCCTGAGCCCAGGCTCTGGAATCAGAGAGACCACAGTGTCGGTGGGAACTGGACGGAGAATGGAATCCTGTGGTTTGGATCTGGTCCACAGTTACTTATTGTCAAATAACCAACGACTCCAAAACTTAGTGGCTGAAACAACACAACTACTAATTTTGCTCATGAATTGATACTTTGGATAGTGCTCAGTGGGGACAGTTCATCTCTGTGCCATAGGGCATCGACACCATCAACTTGGCTGAGATAGGCCCTTCAGATTCTTAGAGGACTTTTTGTCTATCTCAGAGATTCTACGAGGCACCGTCTAAGATCTTCCTGGGGTCTTAGCCAAAGCCTGTCGCTTTAAGCAACAGAAATGTATTCTTTCAGTGTTCCAGAGTCCAGACGTCTGAAATCAAGGTGTCAGCCAGGTCACACTTTCTCTGCAGGCGTCAGGAAAGAATCCTCCCTTTTCTCTTCTAGCTTTGGGTGGTTTCAGGCATTCCTTGGTTTCACATGGCCTTCTTTTCCTCTTGCATCTGCGTCTTCTCCTCTTCTGTCTCTTAAAAGGACACTTGTCATCGGATTTAGGGTTCACTCAGGTAATTCAGGGTGATGTTCTTAAGATCCTTGATTTAATTACCTCTGCAAAGACCCTTTTTTAGAATAAGTTCACATCTACAGGGTCTGGGTACTGAATGTGGACATATCTGTTTGGAGCCACAGAGGTAGGTCTTCTTATCACTCCTTTACAGAGACGAAACCACACTTGGCAAGTGCAGGTTTTTTGAATTTGAGTCCAGTAGATTTCCCGCTATGCCACAGGTGCCTGTTCTTCCTGTGGCATTTAGCACAACGTTGGAGAGAGATTAGAACTGAATAAATACTTGTTGATTATTGAAATTCCAAATTAGTCATGAGTGAAGCTGTATACTGTGTTCAGAAAAGGATTCAGCATGGAGGGGGAAATTATCTCTTTTGCAAAATCTTTGAATCAGTCTAAAGAGGCCCAAGTTGGTGAATATTTCCATTCTTGATTAAAATGATTAAGGGTCCTTATGAAACAAGAGGCTTGGAAGCTTTCCAAAGAGACAGCTTCCCAGAAGGATGAGAGATAAGAAATGGAAGTGGGAACCTTCCCTTTCCTCGTGTAGTTTGGAAGCAAATTGACCCAGGATGGAATCCAGCTCTATCACTTACCAGCTGAGTGGCCCCGGCTAAGTCATCTAACCTTTCGGAGTCTCACTCCACTGATCTGTGAATATAACAACATATATATCTCACCATGTTTTTAAAGACAAACTGAGATGATGGTAATAATAACACTCATGGAGGTGGTAAATACCATTCCAAATGCTTTTCATGTATTAAGTCATTTATGCTTCAGGACCACCTGTGAGGCAGATATTTATAATTATTCCCATTTTACAGATGAAGAACTGAGACAGGCAGTGATAAGATTGAAGGTCCACAGCTACCAAGTGACATAGCATAGTCGGGATTTGAACTCAGGGTTTGTGGTTCCAGAAGCCACCTTCTTAATCATTGCACTGTACTAACTATATCAATTAAGGGTTCCTTAGAATAATAGAACCGTGGTAAGTGATTTAGGATAAAGCTGTGTAAGGCACTGGGTTTGACTTCAGCAGGGCCAAGAAGGGTGGACATGAAGCTGGGGAGAGCAAGGCCAAACTCGAACTGGCACAGAATACAATGGCACCGGCCTTGGATCCTCATCGCCTCCAAACTTGGTGAGGCAGGTGACCTTCAGGGTGACCTGGCATCTTCACCACACAGCTGCACTTGCCCCTGGCCCAGGACGGAGAGGCTGGAGGAGGACATGCAGGGAGCGGGAGCAACAAGGGAGACGTGTGGATTCACAATAGCACGTGTGAGCTGCCGCAGCCTCGGGAAGGGAGTCTGGGGAAATGCGATGTGGCTCAGCTGGACTGGCCCAGGACAAAGTCTATAGATGCTCAGATGCAAAAGCGCCTAGAGGAGAATGTGAACCAGTTAGTTCTTTCCTTAGGACCTGATAAATATTAGTTCTTTTCTTTCTTGCCATTCTTGATCCAGGAGCAGAGGACGAGTTGGTCTGCCGGGCTGGAAGGAGGGCCGTGAATACGGGGTCCAAATATCAGGGCAGTCAGGGGGCAGTGATGGTGGGAGGGGTCCAGCCTCCTCCTGATCTCTTCATATTTCCCTCCACCCCCTGAAATAAACCTACCGTAGATATGTAGATGGTGCTTCCAGACAAGTCTTTTCGTGACACCCCCTCCTCCACCTCTTGCCCCTCCTAGGCAGAAATTCAATAGATGCCCCCACTGGGTGAGGGCTCTGGCAGAGCAGTGAGGACAAGGACTCACCCTCGAGCAGCTGGCTTAGGGCAGGGGAGTCCTCCCTGAAGCAACAGAGGAAAGTGGAAGATGAAGGTCTTTAAAACAGGAGAATGGGCCTGGTGGGGTGTGTGGGGTGGGCTTCAGGGTTGGGTCTTGAAGCTGAGAGCTCAGACGAGGTGTAGTAGGTGCAGGAACAAGCAAAGCACGGGGAGGGACAGTGAATGTCTGGCATGATGGACTCAGCAGCTGGGCTGACGTCCAGAGAAGCAGGTATGGCATGCAGGTGGGTGTGGCTGGCTTCGGGCCCAGGGGCGGGTGGTGCACATCACACGTCCTATTCTTGCTGAATGGGGGCAAGCATCAAGCCTGCCATAGATCAATATCATCTCCTGCATATTTCACCGGATCCAGGCCCGAGCATATTGGGAACATCTCTCTCTGTGTCACCAATAATCACACCACGACCCTTCCCAAGAGAAACACCCAGGCACTATTCTAAAGGTCTGCATACATTGTGCTGGTTAAACCTTTTCATAGCTCTGCAAGGTAGAGATTATCACCAGCATTTTACCCAGCAGTGTCTACAGAGTTTCAGAGCAGTGAAGCGACTGGGCTAGCTGGGGGTTGAACCTGGCCCGTCCAACTTCAAAGTCCCTGCCTGCTTCACTCCAAGGAGGAGAAGTTTGGGGCTTTGAGGCTTTTCCAGCTTTGAAATTCTGCAAGATTCTAGGGAATATGAGGCTGGGTCTTAAAAAAATTTTTTTTTCAAGTATTCAACTGAGTTTCTTAGGATCTGAGAAAAGGAGACTGAGTTGTTTCTTTAAAAATGAAGAAATTCTTCGAAGGGTATATGCATTATAGTTTTTCCTCTTGAAGCTTTTCAATCTCAAATTCAAAGCAGAATGTTAACAATAAACTCTGACTTTCTAGAAATCAATTGCAATTGCCTTTTTGTTACTTTAATCGAACCACTTTGCAATTATTGAGGTATTTTTTTTTAATGAGCATGTCTAACTTCTCTCATGTGACAATTCTGATTCTTCTTTTGAGAAGAAAAACAGATCCTCAACAGGTGCTCTTCGCCAACATCACAATGAGCCCAGAAGGGAATGAGGGTGATTAATGGAGCACCCTGCTGCAAATGCTCGGGGTCGTCTGTCCTTGTGCTGGGACCCACCCTGGAGATGCCAGCAGGGAGCAACCAGAAACCAGCACCCAGGGAGCCCAGGATCTTGTGGCTCTGTCTCTTTTGGCTCTTTATGTTTTGTTTCTCATTTGTTGTTCTATTTACTTCAGCAGTTCTGCATTCAGAAATGGGTACGTTGAACTATTTCCGATCTTTGAGGAAAATACACCCCTTCTAACAAGAATATTTGCCTTTGGGGACATGGGCGGTCGTGATGAGCCAGCGTGTGTGTTCCTGTTCAGGATGTTGAGATGACATCTGTTCATTCCACAAAGACGTATTTGATGCAGCCCAGCCGCAGGTCCTCTCCTTGGTGCTCAGGACACAGCTGTGGACAAGTCTCGCCAGCTCTCTGCCCTCTCAGAGCACACCTAACTTAGCAGAGACAGTGACCATGCTTGACTACAGCTCCTGCCACGCTGATTCTCGCCTGCCACAATCATGGACACCCCAGAAGTGTAACAGTCACAGAGGGACAGGCACGTGAGGATGGAGTGCCCCCCAGGGGCTGGGTTGCTACCCTCCTAGCAATACCAGCTAGGAGCTGTTGTCACCGTCTTGGAGATGAGCAAATGGGGACTCAGAGCAGTAGGACCACTTGCGCCAGGTCACAGAGCCACCGTGGTGAGACTCCTCAAACGGGGACAGACATTCCTGAAACCCTTTCTGCTTCCCATTCTCTCAAGCCTCCCTCCCAGCCTTGGTGGAGGAGAGTGGACGTGGACAGTTCCAATTTGCTAGCTTCCTCTCCTCCTCCAAGGCCAACCTTTTGTCCAAGAGCCTGTTCCTTTCGTGTCAAATATGCGCTTTCTTTTTTCCGACAGAGAATGCTGCATCCAGAGTACCTCGTGGGCCAAGGTGAGCATCCTCCGCTTCCTCCTCCTGTGTGGCAGCCACCTTGCCCGCCATAGTTTTGGTCCACGCGCAGCTCTGGTGGCAGAAGGGGTCACTGGCAACATGGGGAAAGGAGACAGGGGCTCCGGTCCCACTATAATGAGCTGGAGTGTTGCTAAGAGACGGCCTGTCCTAGCAGGAGAAAACAGAGTTCTTGAAGGCACTTCACCTTGAGGCCTGACGCAGCACCAGGTGTCTTTATCGTCCCACCCCTGCCATGTGACAGACCTGACACCCCAGGGGTGAAGCTGTGGAGCTGGTGACAGATGCCTGGCTGGAAATCAGGGGCAAAGCAGGGGGTGGGGGAGCAGGACTTAGAAGACAGGACATCTTGGGGAGGGACAAATATATCAGGGGAAGACGGGGGACAAGTCTGGGCCCAGCAAGGGTCAACGAAGTTGCAAGAGTGTGACTCGCCTGTGCTCCGCAGCCTGGCGCGTGGCAGCACCCCCACCTCCGAGTGCGCTGCCCAGGGCGGGAAGGCAAGGTGCTCGGAGCCAGGCTTTGACAAGACAGCCTTGTTTGTTGGCAGGAAGGGTTTTCTAAAACAGCTGCCATAGCAACTGAAGAGAGCAGGGAGAAGCTCTGGGAGCTGCTGGTTGCTTAGCAAACGCTGGCTGCTGCTGGGGCCGCGGCGGCTCTGCACCTGCCACACGAGGGAAGCAGGCTGGGAGAGCAGCAGGGCGGTGGGGAGGCTCTGCCTATCGTCCCCTCTCGTGTTTGAGGAACTTGAGGAAAGAGCAGGAAGGATGGCACCTGGCCTGCAGCTTGCCCCCCTTCTCTTTCCACAGGCCTGGGGGAGGGACCTCATAGTTCATGTTGTGAGTCCAAGCTCTGTCCACCTTGATCCGTGGTCTTTCCCTGGCCACCCCTTGGACCTAGGGGTGAACACCCCAGTGGCCCATCAGCCATTAGGGGAATGGATTCTGGAAGCAAGCTCAGAGGAACTCAGGTGGTAGGGCCTTCCGGGGTCCTGGGTATGTGGAGTATGGTCCAGGGAGTGAGGGAAGGGACAGGCTCAGGGTGGGCACATTTCCTTGGCCCAGGGGGAGGGATGCTACTGCAGAGAGGCCTGGTGGGCCCTCTGCAGCTTGGGGGAGGGCAGGGCTCTGGTCTCCTGTGTCTAAGGGAGGTACCAGCTGTAATCTGGATCCTTCATCCTCATTGAGCAGTAGCTTCAGGCTGAAGTTTGGGATTTGGGACCCTCCCCTTACAGCACTGTAGGTGAGCGGGCCTTCCAGAGGTGGCTAACACCCGGTGGCTGGCCCACCAAGAAGCAGTCACTGGGACAGCATCTATTGCCAGGTGGACTCTCCTGCTCCCTTTCCTCATCCTCCCGGGGGTCCTAGTTCTGAATGTGCCATTTACCTGGTGGGCGACCTTGGGCAGGTTGTGTGTGAAACCTCTCTCAGCCTCAGTTTCCTAAATTGCCAAAGTCTGCCCTGACTCTGGCTCCCTATACCCTCTATCCCTTATCCGTATCTCGCTCAGTCTCTTTAGCTTCATGTCAGAAAGGCGCAGGGCCGGGCGAGAGGCTGCCATGGCAGTTGGTTCCATTCATTATGTTGTCTTTGCAGCCCAGAGCCCGTCCATGCTGAGCCCACTGGCCCTTGACGTTGGCCTCCTTTGAGGTAGGAACCGTGTCTGACTCACATCTCCATCCTTAGTACCACGGACAGTCGCCCTCAGTGAATTTCCCTGCAGTGGGAGAATGAGGGAAGAGAGCCCCTTGGGGGAGCCCGGCATGAGTGGTGATCTGCGGGCCAAGCTGGGGCAGACAGGGGACAGTGGGAGTGGAGTCGGAAAGCTAAACCCTTGACAGTTTTTATCCCTTGGTATTAGGCAAGGGGGCTCAATGCTTGCAATATTCTCTTCACCTTTTCACTCTGCTTCTAATCAAAGGAAGCTCCAAGGTATATAGAACTGCCAGGTCAGGGCCAGTCCCAGAAAACAACAGCTACACACTGGCACTCGGGGGTGGGCCAGCGTCTGTCCCCAGCTGCATGGACTGTTCTTCATCAGCACCAGGCCCTGTGGGTGATGCTGAGGGCTCCTCCCCCTGGGGCCACCCTGCAGGGCTGGGCAAGTTGGACTGATGGCATTTCTCAGGAAGTCATTCAAGTGACCACCTGGGCAAGTGGTCTCCAGGACACGTAGTTGGTTTATATAAAGATATGTTCTCATGAGACCTGTTCCAGAGCTTGGGATGGGAATGAGGAGAAGCCCAAAGAGGACTTGGAGCAAGCAAGAGTAGTGGGGTTGGCTTGAGTGGCACACTTCAAATGCCAGCACTGCCCCTGTGAGCTGGCCTCCTGAGTGGTCATTGTACCTACTCTGTGGCTTGTCACGAAGCTTAGACAATAATGCAATGTCCAGACTTTAGGGAGTGCCTGGCAGCTCTGAAGTTCAGCTCCACAAAGGCCTCCAAGTTGTATGAAGGTAGAGCCTATGGGATCCACATCCCCATCTGACCTCTGATCTAGGCTTTGCCCGGAGGAAGGTGAGCCTGGGCTGTTGCACATGGCAGAAGGCAGGGACATCCAGGTGGCTTCAGCAAAGACATGGAGGAACCTTAAATCACTATTACTAAGTGAAAGATGCCAATATGAAAAGCCTACTTATTATATGCTTGTCTGGAAAAGACAAAACTATGGAGACAGTAAAAAGATCAGTGGCTGCCAGGGGCTGGGGTATGAGATGCGTAGGCAGAACACAAGGATCTTTAGGGCAGTGAAAATACTCCATAATGTCCTACAGTGGTGGCTACATGGCACTGTACATTTGTCCAACCACATAGAATGTACACCAGGAGGGAACCCTTGTGTAAACTCCAGGTTTTGGGTGAGAATGAAGGGGCAATGGAGATGCCTTGATTGTAACAGTCGTACCACCTGGTGCGGGGTGTTGACCGTGGGGACGCTGTGAGTACATGGGAATGGGATGTACCTGGGAATTCTCTTCACTTTCTGCTCAATTTTACTGTGAACCTCAAACTACTCCAAAAAAAATAAAACCTATTTTTTAAAAGAGACTTGGGCTGTAATTACAGAAGAGGATCTCTCCCTAGCCCCAGGGCAGCTGGTTGTGCTGACCGGCCCGGGTCGCCCTGGAGAGGCAGCCTCGGACAGCCGCGGGACCCTGGCGCCTGTGTCCGGGCTGCTCCCAGGCTGGCGTGTGGAAAGATCTCTGTTGTGGATGCCCTGCTACTTTCGTTTGCTATAAAGAATGCTGGGAGTGAATTTAGTGGTTGTGAAATTTAAAAAGGCAAGTGCAGAGCTGGGAGGCATTTCCTTAAGCACAGAGTAATGCAGCGCCCCGCCCGCCCGCCCAGCACGCGCACGTGGTTAGCGTTAGCGGCAGCTGCAGAGCCGGCCACAGCCTCGGGGCGGCCCCTCCCCAGCCAAGGAGAGTCCCCTCCGTTAGGGAAACCCTAACAGAGGCAGGAGGAATCCTTTCACACAGAGAATCTGGGGGCATTTAGTAGCACAAGATAACGTCCCTTGAAGCAAGTCACCCCTCCACTTACTCTTTCACTAATTCAGTTACATTTTCATGTATTAAGCAGTATGCTTGCTTTTCATTCATTCGTCACCTATTTACTGAGGACCCGCCATGGGGCAAGGACGGGACATGGCGCTAAGGACACTTAAATGAATGAAGCTCCTCCCTGGGGGAGCTCGTGCACCTGTGTGGAGATAGTCACAAGAACCAAACATCACAGCTCAGCAAAATGCGAGCAATCGGTAAGGACGCTCCAAACGCAGCGGGGCGCAGCGGAAGGCCTGGCCAGTGCTGCCTGGGGAGCCATGGCTGGCTTCAAAGAAGAGGTGACCTTGAGGGACGGGTAGGCACAGATGCAGGCACAGGTGCGGTTAGTCAGTGTGGCTGCGGTGAGAGCAGGTGGCCCCGACCCTCAGGAGAGCTGAATTTAAGGTGTTAGAAGGGTCGTGATCATATCCCAGAGATCCCCGAATGCCATATGTAGGAGTTTGGATTTTGCCTTGCAGGAGACAAGAGCCATGGTCAAGATTTTACTTCCTCTCTCTCCAGGCCAGAGATGAGAGCCTTTGCCGGCCATTTCCACGTGTTTCAGCTCACCGCGTCAGTTGCCCCTTGCGTTAGAAAGTCCTTGCAGGTCTCCGGAGACTGCAGACTTTGAGGGTCCTTCGACAAGGTCTAGGCACCTTCTTAAGGCTGATGTGTGGCTTTGCTGTCCCTGGCCCCTCACGTGAATTCTCTGGTGCCTTTGGATTGCAATTCCCAAGTAGCTCCAAACCTTTAGGACTCCACCTGGGAACCGGCCCCAGGATCAGCGGCTCCTCCCCAGTGGGCATTGCCAGGAACGTTTGCTCAGGCCAGAGAGCAAGACCACTTATTGCCACTTGTCATCCTTCTCTCGGCTGCTGCTCTTTAAAACAATAACTATTGTTGTTTTTCAAGGAAGACGCCACAGCCCATGGAGCGGTGGAAACCTCGGCAGGCCTGAGTCATTAGGGTGGACCCTGACGCCCCCATGTCCCAGGAGGCACTGGCACGACACCCGGTGACAGCCTGGGGCACGTGTGTGTCTGTGTCAGGACCCTCCTCTCATCAGAGCCAATCAGGTTCAAGCCCTGGGGTGGGTGTGGGAAGAATCGTCCCTTCCCTGGTGGCCAGCCTTACAGCCAGAGCTGCGTCGACCCTTGGCCACTGTTAGGCTGGGTACAGTGTCCAGGGTCTATAAGCTGTTTAAGAGCCTACAGAAATGTTTGAGAGTCCTGAAAATTTGGTTTCAAAATATATAAAGAAAATAGCAAAATTGTATTTAATAATTATTTAATTGGAAGTCCACAAAACATACCAACAGTCAGCCACAACTCAACTGGTTTAGAATTATATAATATATAATTTGGGAAGCGTGGTGATCTGTAGATGTTTCCTTAATGTGAAATAAATCAAGCAGTTTCTTTTAAAAGGGATGGAGTTCCCAAAAGTAAGGGTGGCCAGGCCTATTAAATGCGGGAAATAGTCTAGAGCCAAGGATGGGGGAGACAGGGACAGCTCTGGCAGGACCCAGGCATGGTGGTGTCCACTCTTCCCTCACTGCTTAGAATGCAAATAGGTTTTGTTCTGCTGCTACTATCACCATCGCTGACATTACTGTACAGATTCTAGCCTATTTCCATATATGCCACCACCCCCGCTGCTGTCAACATCGCTACTGTGCCGCCACCACTACTACTGTTCTACCTCTGCCTGGCTCCTCTCACCCCGATGACTGCAACTTCTAGAATTACTACCCAGCCACCACTGGAACTTACAACCCTGCCTCTGTTACCAGTGCTGTTGTTGCAACCCACACCATTATTGCCCGTAATTCTGTTATTTGCTCACATGTAAATAACATTTTCTAGTTTCCAGAACTCTTTCATACCAATGAACGCACTGGGCCCTGTTCACACCCTGGTGAAGCATCAAATCCCCGGCTGACATGGGCCATGTGGTCCTCATGCTGTTTAGAGTGCATGGCCTCCCAGGGAGCTGTTGGTGGGGTGGGTGGCTCAGGATGTCCTTAAGGCTCAGCCGCATCTCACTAGAGAGAGCCCAGTCCCGTTTCCCCAGCAGACTGCAGGGGACTGCGGGAAATCTCAGGGAGCACCTGGCTCTTTGTTGAGCATCAACTGTCTCTGTGACAATCAGACGTCTCTAGAGAATGGAGCTCTAGAAAGACCAAAGGCTCCCAAGTCCTCTTCAATGTGGGGCAGACAAAAGAGCACTGAAATGGTGACAAATTCTGCAATTCTTGAGAAGTCCCTGCTATGACTTGGCTTTATTATACCCTCTGTGCTGCTGTACTCCTGGCTCACCTAATCAGAGCCCTTAGGTACACGTCAGAGCTCCTGATTAAGGCAGAGAGAACTGCTCAGACAGAGGATGTGACTGCCCAAAGTCACACAATGAGGCACTGCTAGAACCGGCACCAGAGCCCAGGTGACCACTCTCTGAGGCACAGCCTTGGGGCAATAGCCTTTGCTGGCCAGTCTACCCTGAACAGAACCCCAACATGCCAAGTGTTAGAAGGCCAAGTATGTAAGGTATGTAAGGCTGTTCCGCACTCCCCAGAACAGAACCTTGACTAGTCTGAGAACCAGCAATGCTAATTTTATTTCCCTGGCTGAATTAATGCCTGGCCATCTGATGCAATTCTGGCAAATGAGAATTATGGGAACTTTGCAAGGTGCTTTTGGGAAAGATTCTCTGAAAGGTTTCTTCACTCTTAAAAGGGACATAAAGAAGGTTGTGCTTCCTTCTGGTCTTTTGACACTGTTGCATGAGGCTGTGATGTTTGGATCTTTTGCAGCCATTTTGTGACCATGAAGGGACAAGCCTAAGAATAAAATTCTCTCACTGAGGACAGCAGAACAGAAAGACAGAAAGAGACTGAGTCTATGCTGATGTCATCAAACTGCTGAATTAACCAACCCTACAACTGCCCTACCTCTAGATTTATATGAGATAAATTTAGTTTTATCTTATATATATATATATATATATATATATATTTTTTTTTTTAAAGACAGAGTCTCACTCTGTTGCCTGGGCTAGAGTGCCGTGGTGTCAGCCTAGCTCACAGCAACCTCAAACTCCTCAACTTAAGCAATCCTCTGCCTTAGCTTCTTGAGTAACTGGGACAACAGGCATGCACTACCACACCCGGCTGATTTTTTCTATTTTTAGTATAGACGGGGTCTCATTCTTGCTCAGTCTGGTCTTAAACTCCTGACCTCAAGTGATCCTCCCACCTTGGCCTCCCAGAGTGCAAAGATTACAGGCATGAGCCACCGCGCCCAGCCTATTTTTATATTTTTTAATTGTTTAAATCACTTTTTTTGAGTCTTTTACTTGTACTTGAGAACAATGAAAATGCTAAAATGACAAATATTCCATTTATTGGGCCTATGCCCATGTTATTCCCATCAACAGAAATGGGAATATTTTCTTATTCATCTGGTGAACTTGTCCCTAAAAATCAGCCCAGATGTTACTTCCTGTAGAAGCCCTTCCCTGCATGTTATTGTCCAAAGAGTTTATCATTTCCTTCTTTGAATGCTCACTGTACCTAGTCCATATTTGTATCTACTACATTATATATTGTAATATACCTGTCCTCTCTCTCTTGCCACCACTGTGTCTTGAGGAAAGATGCCGGGTTTTAGTCATTTCTGTTTCTCCAGCTCTTAGGGCAGAGCCTGGCACTGAATAAACCTCACTCAATGTTTGATTGAATCGAATCAAGTGGCACAATGCATGAGAAGTTCTATTAACTATGAAGCAAGAAACAACATGACATAGTATTAAGTTGACAAATGAAGTCACTAAAGTGTTAATTGCTTTTTAATACGCTTCGTTCAATTAAGCAGATACTCATTTAGCCATTGATGTAGCTATCTGTGTAGCCAACGAAAAACGATGTTTTCTGACAATATCTTTCTCCCCTTCCACAAGCCAGTTTTAAGGACAAGATCACGGACCCGCCGCCCACCGCATGGCGACCCCTCTTCTCCCCAAAAGACAGCGGATGTACTGAAAGGGAACTCCGCAGACGTTCCCAAGGAGATCTGCAATTAAGCCCCGCTCTGTCCTCCCTGGGCAGGTCGCACCATCCACTGCACTTCATGCGTCTGTCAAACGGGGACGACCATCTGCCCCAGCTGCCGCGAGACTCCTGGGAGGCCAAGACCAGGAAAAGCGCTTTGTCCGCTGTCAGATGCTGTGTGTCCTTTGAGGGACGCTTGTTAGCATCCACCAGCAGGGCTGCACTCAGGCCGTTTATTCTGATAGGCTCACATCTGGGCCTCGCTGAGCCTGGAGGGACCACTCCTCCGCTTCACCCCCAAGGTTGACCAGTTCTAGAGGTGGTCACCAACTCAGCTGCATGCGACCACGCCAACCCATCCAGGGCTCACACACCAACCACCACTTCCCCAGGCTCTCATGCTCTGGGCCACTATCCACCCTCTGTAACCACCCCAGGACCAGTACCGGACCACTAGGGACAGCCCCTGTGTCCCAGAGTCCACTGAAGTTATTCAAACTAGCCCAACCTAAGCCTGTGTACCCTGCCTTGCCCATTCCTTCCTGCCAAAACCACAACCAAGGCTCTTGCCCACGTCTCCCCCTTGTTCCCTCTGCCTCGTGCTCGACCCTGGGGCTTCCCCGTGTGGCCCGAGTGGCTTGTCGTGGCATGGCATGGTGCACCCCCTTCTCCTGGGAACTGTGAGTAACAAACTGTCATTTCAATGTCCATCATTTCTGATCCATTGTCCTCACCGTACCTGAATCGTAATAAAACCTACATTTAAAATCGGCCCTGTAAAGCAGGAAGCCGGTTGGTGGGGCTAGGACTGGGCGAGGAGTCTCTCATTTCTTTTGGAATTCGGGCATTGAGGCGTCTCCCTGATTGTACTGGAAAAACCCTCGGCAAGGAGCACGTATAATCTTTCGGCCCCTGTAGCAGCCCAGCCCACCTGAGTGGCAAAGACTAAAGCCACAGTATCCCTTGCTCAGATGGCCTCCTAGACCATTTAAAAATCTTGGAATGTTGAGAAGGAAGGGAGTTCTGGTTGTGAATTTCATTCTTCCAGATACTTGATGCCAAACCCCTGATGTGCTACAGAGAGCTGATTAGAATCCCTTAAGAACTTGACCAGAGGCTTTGGGAACCCAAAGGGAAGTGGGAACTTGAATATCTAACCCTGGATTTTATGCTAAGAGCCAAAATCTACACGTTGGACTCATACTTTCCTGGGAGGGTTGACTTGTAAAGGCCATTTAAAACCCACTGAAAGGGAAGGAGGGTGCTGGGGAGTCCCATCCAGACTGGGAGGCTGAGAGCCACTGCTTCGTCATGCAGAATGGCAGGTTCTCCGAGGAGGAGTACCTGCGTAAGGTCACCTTGCTCCCTCTGCCTGCTGCTCCACGCTGGTGCTTCCCCGTGTGGACCACGTGGCTTGACCATGGGACTCTGGAACTTCTGCTCCATGGATGGAGGGCAGGGAGGAGGCCTACAGGGTGCTGTCTATGGGGGTTCATCGGCTTCCCCGGGGCGGCTGGGGAGGGGGAGTGGTGATGGTCCTGTTGAATTTGGTCTTGCAGTTGGAACACTCTCCTGACCACTGGGCATGGCCTTCCTGGTGCCTGGAAACTGAGGTGGAGCTAGTTTGGGAAGAGCTTCAGCCTGAGCCTCCTAAACAAAGGGCTGATGCTGATTCATTTTCTCCTGGATCTTTGTTATAAAGTAAATATCAACCCAAATGGCAATTTGGAACAGTGGTTCAGGAACTGAGCTCATCTGGGCCTCAGGAATCCCAAGCCAAATTAAAAAGCATCTGGTGCTTCTTGAAGTGGCTTATCCTGGTTCCCCAGGGGCCCTCTCCAGATGCCAGCCTTGGGGGGCTTCCAGGACCGTACCCCTCCATGCCCCCAGCCTGCCTCTGTTGCGCCCAGGCTCAGTTCCCTGAACTGGGGCGGCAGCATCCTGACCTCTCCTCCTGCCCTCAGCGGTGGCCGAGGCCCTCCTGGAGCCTGTATCAGCGACAAGCTCCAGCCGCAGGCCTGGTTTCAAAGCGCATCCTTGGAGGGGAATAAACATGTTCTAATCAAAACAAAACACTTCCAAACGGGAGTTTCCTGTTGGAATTTCCTGGCAGCTCCCAAGGCAGTGTGATTATGGAAACACTCACTGATTTTTTCTTCTCAAGGGGTGTGGAGGGCATACGACCATGATAGTCTTAACTTCCTTTTCTGGACACAGACGGCAACTGCAGTTATCAGAGGAGGCCGCCTGAAACGGGATGGTCAAATCCTGTCATGGTAGCCTGGGGCTGCTGCCACTCCTGGCAATGGGAGGAATTAAAAGCTGCCTGCTGACTCATCTTGGTCGGTGGGCTGCATTTTCCTCTTCTAGAAACTGGGGACTCCTAGGATAAGCAAAAATCTGGGAGTCATCTTCCTGAGCACACACCATGGGTGACTGAGCCCTTTGCTTCTACCCGCTTAAAAATCTCTCAGTTGGGCCCTTCTCTGTTCCATTGCCGCAGAGCAGACCCCTGCCATTTCTTGCCTGGGTGATTTCAACAGCATCTTAATTGGCTTCACAAGCTTCCCCTCCAATGGACCCCCACAACACAGAAGGCAGGGTGATCTGACCACATCCCAATGCTGCCCCAAATCCTCCTGTCAGTCTCCACTGCCTCTAGGTGAAGTCCGCGCTCCTTGGCCCAGCAAGCAGGGCCCTGCCTCGCCCTGCACCTCAACTCCTGCGTCCTCAGCCAGCGTCACGCCCCAGACTCACCGGCGACTTTCTCCTGTGGCGTTTCCCCGAACAGGCTTGCCTAGGTCCACTTACTGTATTAGTTTACTCGCGCTGCCGTAACAAAGTACCATATGGAGTGGCTTAAACAACAGTCACTTGTCACCTCACAGTTCTGGAGGCTAGAAGTCTGAGGCCAACATGTGGGCAGGGCCACTCTCCCTCTGCAGGCTTCAGGGTAGGGTCCGTTCTGGCGTCTCTTCCAGCTTTTGGTGGTTGCTGGCCATCTGGTATTCCTTGTCCATGGAAGGATTCTCCTGATTGCTGCCTTTATCTTCACATGGCATTCTTCCTGTGTGTGTCTTTGTCCAAATTCACCCTTTTTATAAGGACACCAGTCATATTGGATTGAAGCATACTCTAGTGATCTCATTTTAATCTGATTCCCTCTGTAGAGACCCTATCTCTGAAGACGGTCACATTCTGCGCTGCTAGGAGTTAGGACTGCGATATATGGATGGTGGGGGGCACAGTTCAACCCATAACTCTTTCCTTTTAAGACTTCTCTTTTCTGACCTGTCCTCTGTCCTCCTACTCCTACCTGGAACAATTGGCCACTTCCACTGGAGGATGTACAAAAGACCATCCGAGGACCTAGAACTTGGCTCTTGATCTACGAGCATGTTTCTCTTACTTATTAGACTGTGAGTTACTTAAAGACATGGAGACTGTGTTATTTCTCTCTTTCCCCAGGGCCTAGAACAAGGCCAAGTACACAATAGGTGCTCAGTGTTTGCTGAATAAATGAATGACTGAATGTATGAGGTTCTTTGTAAAGATGTGAGCTGGCTAACATTTCTTCCACCTGAATTCCCTCTAGGCCCCCAGTTTGCCTCTGTGGCTGTCTAATCTCCTTTCCACCAACCACTCCCAACTCTGGCTGAGTGATCCGCCTAACATGCAAAGCTCACTGTTATTCCCCAGTGTCGATGGCTCCGCATTCCTACTGAATCAAACCTGTATTCCTTACACCGTAGTTATTTGTTAGCAGAATTATTAAACAGATTATGACACATCCATGTAATGGAATCTCATGCAGTTGTTCAACATGTGAAAAGAATGTCATATTAGGGGGTTCTCCACAAAATTTACTCACATGATTTAGAGAAGATTGAGAAGTTCTACCATCTGCCATCTGTAAGCTGGAGAACTAGGAAAGCCAGTTGTGTAATTTTGGTGAGTATGAAGGCCTGAAAACAGGTGGGGCGTGGGGAGGTGGGGGATATAGGTATAAGTCCCAAAGTCCAGATGCCCAAGAACCAGGATCTCCTATGTCTGAATGCAAGAGAAGATGGATGTCCACCTCAACGAGAGAGAGAGAAGTTACCCATTTTTTTTTTAAATTGTTTTTTTGCCTTTTTGTTCTATCTGAGCCTTCAATGGATTGGATGATGCCCACTACATTGTTGAGGGTGGGTCTCCTTTACTCAGGCTACTGATCCAAATGCTGATGTCTTCTGGAAACACCTTTAGGGGCATACTCAGAAATAACATTTTACCAGCTATCTAGGTATCACTTAGCCAGGTCAAGCCTACACATAAATTAATTATCACAAATGTCATTGACAGACAAAATGCTTATCAGCAGGAGCTATAGTCAAAATAGTTAACAATTGACTAACTCTAACTAACCAATTGAAACAGAGTGTAGCCCAAACAGCTTCCAGCAATAAATAACCAATGTGACAATTAGTACTCATTGTCACCCTGGTGTTAGGATACAGAATTGATTATATGGTATGTGGTAGGCAGAACTTTTAAAATGGCCCCAATGACCATCATCCCTGGTGTTATCCCTGACGGTATGTTACGTTCTATAGCAATAAACAGATTATCCAGGTGGGCCTAATTGAACCACATGTGACCTTGAAAAGCCAGTCGTTTTCTCTGGCTGGTGATAGAAGGAGACATCAGAGAGATCTGAAGCATGACAAAGATTTAACATGGCCTTGCTGGCTTTGAAGGTGGAGGGGATCTCAAGTAGGTACTGGAGAGAAGCTTCTAGAAGTTAAGAGAGGCCCCTGGTTAACAGCCAGCAAGGAAGCAGAGATGTTGGTGCTGTGGCTGAATTCAGCCAACAACTTGAATGAGGCTGGAATGGATCCTTCCCCAGCCTCTAGAGAAGAGTCCAGCTGCTGACACACTTTGACTTTGGCCTGGGAGCCTCTGAGCAGAAAGCACAGTTGAGCCCACCTGAACTTCAGACTTAGCAGAGCTGTGAGATAATAAATGGGTGTGTTTTAAGCCACTGAGTTTGTAGGAAACTGTTATGCAGCAATAGAAAACTAATACAAAGTGGGATGACCACTTAAAAAAATTAATTTGAAAACTAGAAGAAAACACCAACACATTAACAGTGGTTGCCTTTGTGATTGTTTTTCCTGCTTATTGTACTTTCTAAGTGCATTATAATGTGCATGCTCTACTCTTACAATGATCAAAAGTTATATTTGTCTCAACCTTCTTTTTCTTATTACCCTCTCAAGGGCAGAGGCTGTTGATCTTTAAGTCTTAGTCAATAGATATTTTAATAAACAAATTCAGCTTTCTAAGACAACATGGGTTTGCATTTCTAAACATGATCTGTAATTCTAACCATACCTCTAAAAATTTGGTATTCTTATTCCCAATTTATAGGTGTTGAAGTGACCAATAAGCTGGAAGAGGCCCCAAGTGGTGGGGTCACTTGATCTGAGGTCCCACATCTAATACACACGGTTTGCTTGGCCTCTGCTTTTTCTACTGCATCTCGTGCCTCCTCCCTCCTGATCACATCTGCCTTCTCTCTTCCCTGTCTTCCAGGGGCTTCTTCTTTTAAGTTGTGGCTGGGGTTCCATCTGAATTACCCTCCTGAAAATAAGCTGGGCAGAGGGTGCCTTGTAACACAAATTCTTCTCCCCTAGTGGCTGCTTCTTTTTCGTGATTCAACAGAGAGGCCCCCACATTCTGCTCTTTAACTTCACATTCTGCTTATCAGCATTGCTGATGCTGCTCTGCGTCCAGCCTGGGGCCAAGAGCTGAGCAGCCTGGGGCAGAGGACCAGTCCTTGTTCTTGGGGAGTCCCAGGCCTGCGAAGACCAACAAGCAGAGTTCCATTTTCCAACTCCCCAACCTGTCTCTGCTCCCATGACCGGACCACAGGCACAAGGGCATGTTTCATCTCTGGTGACCCCTGCCCAGTGCCCAGTTAGCTGTGCCCTCCAGAAGGCTGAGTTTCCTTGGTATCTGCACAACAGTGGAGAGAGCAGTACAATAGTTGACTCTCAGACGGCCCTTAGGGGCCCTGTGCAGAGCTTGAGAGAGGGCGAATACCACTCCCTGACTCACCATAACTCTCTGCCTGTGTTTATAACAGATTTTAAACAATTCTTATGCTGTTGACAACCCCCCGCAAAAAGGCAGCTGCACAGCCCCTCCTTCCTGAGCTGACATCCCTGTTTAGAGAGGGACATCCGGGTTTTTCTTTTTCCTCTCTCTCTTTTAAAGTGAGATTTGAAAACAGCATAGAGCCCTCCCGGCCCAGGGCCACAGCAGGCCTTTTATCACTAGAGACCGTGCAAGGACCATTTGGAGAGCCTACTTCCTGTCCAGAGAGGAAGTGGCTAGGTCTTGACCTCGGACGTATTCTCATTTCCAATCATTTTCCAGCCAGGAATGCAGTGATTCAGTTTCCATTTATAAAGTGAAATTAGGTCCTGTTGAATACTCTGCATGAGGGAGGGGTTAGGAAGGAGGAAACGAGAGCCCCTTCCAAACAATTCTCCCCTGTTTAGCTTGGAGCTGGCTCGGTTCTGGAAGGATTTCCTTATGTTCAAGGTGTTAGCAGCCTCTCTCAAGAAGGGCCCTGCTTCATTCTCGTCTGCAATTTAAAACAAAAAGAAAACAAAACAAATGTGCTGGAGCTGCCACGTGACTCTGCAGAGGCTTGGCTATAATTGAATCTAGTGTTTTTACAGCACTTTATGCTTTTCAAAGAAGTGTCACACATATTATCTCAGCCCAGCCTCACAACACCTCTGGGAGGGAGTGGAAAGGCATTATTGTCCTCATTTAACTTTCTTTGAAGAAAAGCGTGTTAATTCTGAGAGCTTCTGTGGAAATGGTGCCTTTTGTGTGGTCAGCCAGGGAGACAGTGGTGGTTCAAAGGACATGGCCCAGATAGGGGGTCAGGAGACCTGGTTTCTGGCCCTCCGTCTTCTTGTGTGACTCTCCGGACTTTGGCTTACTCCCCTGTGACAAGGGACAATGAGTTAGAGTGGAGAGTGCAGACTACACATGTGAGTAGACAGGATTAATGGCTTGGTGGCGATCATCAGGTTGTCTAGATAATTGGGTCTAGAGGGCATCTCCCAGGAAGTCTGGAGGCACCCCAGAGAGCCGGGGAACAGGCCACAGGGGCCTACTCCTTCCCAAGGCTTGAGGACTAAGGGACAGACAGCTGCATGTTGCCCTTAGATGAAGTGGTACTTGGGGGAAGGCCAAGAGGAAGCAGAGCTCTGAGACCAGGGATTGAGAGAAGTCTCTGTCCCGCCTGCAAGGATATACAGTGGCACTTGGAAGGGTTCTGGGGAACAGGTAAGGTGGCCAGGTGCTGAGCAAGTGGCTTTCACATGCAGAAGAAGCAGGGAACACAGAGGAGGGCCTCCGGCCAGCCCTCCTGAGGAGATGGGCGATGAAAGAAAGAGGATTCAGAAATCTAGGTCACGAGGTACCCTGAGGCCCATGGTGTGAAGTAACTTTCCGTAGGCTTTGCAGCTAGTAAGCGGTGGATTTGGGGTTCAAAGAGATTCGCTCAGTTTCCTCTCTGTGCTCCTCTCCCCAAATCTGCTGGGATGAGAATGATGGATAAATGTGCTTCTCACATGTGCATTCATTCCTGGAGAAAGGGTGACCAACATGTCACTGTGGGGACTTTTATGGCTCCTTATATTGTGCCACTAAGTCCATCTGCAGAAGGGCCAGCCCCTCAGGAACCGGATCTGTGGGTCCCAGGCATTCTGCAGAGAAACCGAACCACAAGGTACGTGGGTATAATTTTTAGGAGAGAATCTGTACATATTTTCATCCAATTCCTAAAGGATTCTGGTTAAGGGTCTTTGTTCTGGGTACTTCTATACCATCTTCATTGACCTGTGTCTTTGGTCTCCCTCCCATCTGTTCCATTCTGTGTTCTTGAGTTTGAACTGATGGCTGGTTTGTTCCTCATGCAAGACCAGTCCTGCTGAATTCAGAATGAATTATTAACCAGTGACCAAGTATCTCAAATTGACTTCCTAGGTTTCTAGAAAATACCCCAAACAAGTATTTCCTGAGTTCTGTAATAAAGGGTGGGATACAGAGATACATGGGACACTGGACAGGCTCTGCAGTGACCTGCACACCAGCTGGGAAGCCCCAGTGACCCCGATGGTGGTCGCTGGACACAGGGAGGACAGTCAGTGCCCCTGGAGCGGGGGGCAGCGAGGTGCCCTAGAGGAAACTGTCTGGAGCTGTCTTGAAGGATGAGTATGAGATTACAGGTGGATCACAGCAGAGGAAGGGCATTCCAGTCAGATGTGTCAGCTCCTGCGAAACCTCAGAGGTAGAGAATAGCATGGAGAATTCTAGAAATTCTCAGTAGCTCTATATACATGGCAACATGGCATGGAAGGAAAGGGTGGGAAGTGACGTTGGTGTGGAGGGCAGGGGCAGAGCATGGGGGACACCTGAAAGGCTTTCTCCTCCAGAGAGAGGAGGAGACAGTGCTGGTGGTTGGGGTCCCTGCCTCTGGAAGCGTGTGGAGGGCGCCCCGGAGGGGAAGAGTGTGCAGGCAGAGATCCCGGCATGGGGTGTGGCAATGGCGTGGGTGGTGGGTGACGCATGTCAGTGGCGGGGGTGACCAGCGTGCTAGATGTTAAGAATGCATGGTTGGTGGCGTGGTGGGGTGAGGGGAGGGGAATACCTTGTGGGGTTTGGGCCTGGGTGATTGACTGGAAGATGGAGCCATTCTTCAAAGACAGGGAGTGCCACAGGTTTGGGCTGGGCAGGGACACACCCCTTGAACATCTGTGGTCAGCGTTCAGCTTTATGTCACACCTCGTCCAGCGTTTCTGGAATCAGACTTCATCCTGATGGAACGCATTGGGATATCTCTGTAATATGTGCACTGACTCATGCCAACAGTGTCCGCCACATGTACCCAGTTTAGCCCCCAGGGGCCAGCCCTACGGACATTTCACAGAATAATGTCCCTGTACCAATGTCAGCCTTAGCTCATTTATCCCAAAGTCGTCATCGTCTCAGCTTCTAATGTTCACACGCTGCATGGCTATCTGAGTGGAATTAAAGTGCACTGTGTATTGCTAAAGCATGTGGCCAGATTCCAAGGGCTGATAGAAGGTGGGAACGAGCCCTGGAGAATGGGCTGGATTCAAGTAGGAAGGAAGGTCGGAAAGGAACGAAGATGAGATACCAGAAAGATTTTGAAAGGCCTGCCTTCTGCCCTGCCCGCCCTGAGGGAGCCAGGACAGACAAACTTGGGGGAATTCTGGCCGCAGTGACTGACACAGTCTCCCAGGATGTGCGACAGCGTTTCCAGCAGAATGCAGAAAGCCTCTCAAAATCGTTTGGCTTAGGATTAACCTACAATTGCAAGAACTGATCGTTATTTATTGATTGTTTTTGTCTCTAAACTGTAAATAGAATAGAAAATCCCCTAATTCTTTAGGGTGGGCCAGAAGCCTTGTCTGAATTCATAGAAAGTTTAAAAGACAAATGTCCTCCACTTTCTTCCTAAGAAAGTAGAAAGTAACTATTTAGATGTGATCATTTCTGCCTTGCGCAGAAAGATCCTATAAATTGCTTGTGACATTCACCCATACTCATGTGCAGACTTTAGTGTTTTCATTTTTAGATCTCTGTAGCACGGCTATGTTACAATTTATTCGTCTATATTCGTATTGTTGGATATTGAAATTTCCCCCCAGTTTTTCCTCTCAAGGCCAGACAGGTCCAGATATCTTACACATGTCTCGAGGTATCCATTTGCAAATTTTTTTCTTTGGATATCTATATATTCCTAGGAATGGGACTTCTGGCTTATAGAGTATATCCATCTTGAACATTCCTAGATATTGCCAAATTGTTCTCCAGAATGGTCCCATGCATTTGCAGCAATTTAAATGAGTTCCCCTTGCTCCACATTTTCACCAACACTGGATGTTGTCAGTGTTTTTAATTCTTGGGAATTAAATGGGGCACTCTCCTGTTTTTACTTAACAGACGTCATTTGATTGAGTCCCTGTTGTGTGCACCTCTCCCGTCCACGCCGTACACAGACCGCACCCAGGTGGTGCTGTACTGATGTGGCGAATTGAATGTGAATTACCAGCCTTTATTGAGTGTTTGCTTATGCTGGACTCTCTCCTAGATTCTTTTCACAAATTATCTAACTTAAAACACTGACCTAAAAGCTATTATTATCTAAGTCTTACAGATTTTTTTCTTTATTTGTTCAATAATTCAGCAAAATGTTGAGTGATTGCTCTAGGCAAGCCACAGGGAGCTTAGAACCTCAAGCTTCCTAAAACAGGTGGCATCTGAAGGCCACGTGATGTTTTAGGCTGTCTAGATCCATCCCTCCTTCCTGATAACAACCCAGTTTCTCACTGGGGAGTCGCCTTTCCCTAAATGTGTGGTCTTGGTAGAAATTCAGAACAAAACCTCCTGCTCTGGATGCTGTGAGCAGGTGCTTCCCTGTCCTGCTCCAGTACCGTGGGGTACATCAAATTGGGCATTGTCTCCCGGGACTTCCTGAGCCGTGGAGCTCCCATGGCTCATGCCCCAGTCCCCCATCTTTTACGTGAAGTTCCTGACATCCTTCTAATAAAGTCTCTTGTTTCAAGTTCCCCAGAGTTGGTTTCTGTGGCTCGCAACAAGAGCCCTAACTGATGTACGAGGTTTGGATGTGGCTCTGGACTACATGGGATCAGCAGGAATGAGGAGCCCAGACTGTGGTGACCTTCATCCCTGGACCTTCCCTCCTCCTGGATCTTTAAGCTATCCTAGGAATCGAGAAGCTCCACCCTGCCACCTTTCTCTAATGATGGGATGATGTGAGAAGGTCCAACAATTTACTAGTGGTTCCTCCTGCGCCTGGGGGCGGGGACATCAGTCGCCTCAGGGAAGGAGTCAGGCCCCAGTTGCCATGGCTGCAAGCTCTGCCCTGACTCAAGGTCAGACTTTTTGGGCATGAACTTCCAGTTGGTGAAGGTGTCACCCTTCCATCAACTACTGCCAATGATCTCTTAGCCCCAGAGATGTTTTTTCAAGTGCAAATAGTTTTTTTTTTTTTTTTTAATTTCTAAGGGCAAAATAGTTTTCCCTCAGGTATAAGAGCACCCTGTAGGCCTGTGGCCCAGAGGCAGCTCCTTACTTCTGCTCTGTGTTTACCACACGACATTGTCCTCTGTCCCATAACTGTCTCCCTGACACAACCTGATCGGGATCTCCCTGGGGACAGGAGGCAGGTCGCTTTCAGCACAGGGCCTGACACAGAGACTTTCAGCTGGGCGAGTGAGTGCTGCTCCCCATCTGCATGACACAGAGGGTAGGATTGGACCCAGAGGTTCTTTGTCCCCAGAGAAGGTGGTAGTTGGGAAATCTGGGCCCTAGAACTTTGGGTTGGGTAGATGTTTGCTGAGTACCCCTAGAAGCCAGCGCTGAGCTGGGTGCTGGGAATACAAGACTGAGAATCACACAGTCTTTGACCTTGAGGAGCTCACAGACCGAAGGGAGAGACAAAGGAATACACAAATAAATTTTGTGGTGTAAGAGCTGCCACGGAGATATCAGGAGCAGATTTTCAGAGATCAACACTTCATTTCACGGGTGAGGAAACCGAGGCCAGGGAGGACAAGGACTTGGGCCACGCAGTCAATAGCAGGGCCACAGCTCAAGTTCAGACACTTCTCCTCACAACAAGGCCGAGGCTCCCCAGCACGGTCTGTTCTCCCCGGGCCCATCCATGAATTGATTCAGTCATTAGTTCCAATATCTGCCACGTGTCCAATATGAGTCCTGCTCTGTGCCCTGGCTGGGGACGCAGCGAGGAGCAGGCACACGCAGACCCTGGCCACGTCCGCACGGGGCTTGCAGCGGTGGGTGGGCAGACAGACATGCTAGGGGACGTCCGGGGCGATATGCTGTTAGGAATCAGGCTGGTGGGGAAGCGGGCTGCTAGCACAGCCAGAGCGGCCTCTGCCTTCACTCACTCATTCATTTCTTCCTTCAACGGTTAGTGAGCCGACCACGTGCCAGGCATTTCCCACAACCTTCCTAGCGTGTGAGTCCCCCACTTTTGCACACATCTCAGCTGAAGGCTAGAGAAATAAAAATTCACAGTGACAGAGGGAACGTGCATGACCAAGAGCAATTGCTTCTAGAATGGAGAAATGATCAGGGCTTTGTAACGGGAGTCTAACGGCTTGTCTTCTCACCTTCTGGCACCAGCGGAACATTCCATCCTGGCTCCAGATTATCACACTCTTGTATCCTATGGCAGAGGGAACACAGAGTGGCTGCTGCTAAATTTAGTGTGTTTGGGAACAACATTGAGACCACAGGGATATAAGGGAAGTGAGTTTGGTGCCATCTGCCTGGAGAACCCCTGGCTGGGCATGGGGCAGGAGGGCCACCCCTGCCCGTTCCCCTGAGTGACCGCTTCCTGGCCAAGAGTCCTGTGGACTAGAGCTCTCTGCAGAGGGTCCTTGGGAATCCTAAACGATAGCAATGACCAGGGCAGCCACGGACCTACACAGCTTACGACCACACGAGGTCTTACCTGCTCGGGTAGAAGCCCCACCAGGGGAAGCGCAGAGCCGGGGCAACCACCTCCACCCTGAGCTCAGGGGAGCTTCCCTGGAAGCAAAGGGGATTTGCAAGACAGGCTGATGACAGGTGCAAAGAGGAGCGAGTGTCTCCCCGGGGGAGGGGACGTGTGCTGAAATCTACGAAATGGTTGTGAAAATCCAGAGGAAGCAACTGGCTCTGCCCCCGGCTTCGCAGAGATCAGGACATCGGGATAGGAATTTGTCGGGGCGAGAAGGGGAGAGGTTTCCAAACAGAGAGCACAAACTGCCTGGGCCAGTGCAGACCCTGGGCTGTTCAGAGACTGCAGGCAGTCGTTCAGTGGTTTCATTTGAAAGGGTGGGGCCGAGGGGGTGGCTGGTGAAAGGAGTGACAAGGGGAGACAGCTGGAGGAAGAAGCCAGCCAAGGCTTGACCATGTGCCCCGCTGGGGCGGGCCTCAGGGTGGTCTTCTCACCTGTGCTTGGCAGGCGGGGAGGCCAGTTTCTCACACCAGGTGGGAGCAGCGCCTCGCTCTCAGGGCTCTTTCCAGCCGTGCCTCCACCACTGGCTCCCTGGCCCACGCCTGGCAGGTTTGGGCTTTCTTTTGAAGCTGCTGAAGCTCCCTGGAAGTTTCTAAGCAGGGCCCTTTGGCCTCTGTTTACCTGGCCCTGGGCCCTCACCTGCCCTGCCAAGCTCGGGACTCTGGGCTCTCCCTGTCAGCCCCGACACCAGTGCTGGCTTCCTCCCACCCTGCCAGACTCACCGCCCTGGGCGCCCGCCCAGCCTGGACGAAGCCAGGGCCCCTCCTGCCAGACCCATCCTGTTGCCACCCAGGGCCGCGGGAGACCGTCACCCTTTTCCGCTCTGCACGCGTGTGTTTATGTTCCTGCCCCAGACGGCCCCACGCTCCTCCCCGGCCCCGCCGGCTTCCAGAGCATTTATCAGGGCCTGTGTATGTTTTTCTTGTGTGGGATTTGAAATGATTTCTTTAAACAAGGTCTAAACTGGGATTGATTTCCTCTCTTTATTTAGAGTGGTTTGTTTTGTAATATGGTTCTTTTAACAGTCTAAATTGTGGGAACTTGGGAGGAAAAAGGAGAATTTTCTGACTTCATATAAATACAAATTACTTTATCTCTCTTTGAAGACTTCCATGTCTTTTCCTTGAAAAGGCTGGAGCCAAATTCTTTGGGGGTCCTTTTCTTGTCAGAATTGTTATGATGAGAATGATACTCTCGCCGTGAGACTTCCATTCCGGGGCAGAGAATTAAAAACAAGCCTGGCCTTTATACAGTGACTCGTACTTTTCTTTCAAAGCACATTCATAGCCATTAGTCTGATCTGCACAACGTAAAATTCTTCTTTAATTTGATCTTTATAATGGCTCTAAGAGGTGAGGAGGGAAAACAAACTCGCCCCTGTCACTCGAGGAGGAAACAGCTTGTCAGTCAGGTCGGGGGCCTGGCCTGGGGGTTACTGGGTCACTGGTTGAGTAGCTCAATCATTCGTGTATTGATTTAATAACTATTTTTGAGTACGGAGTCTGTGCCAGGCTCTGAGCTGGAAGCAGCCCTGCAAATGAACCATTCCATTTTCCCCATTTACTGCTTGGATGAATCCTCTGGTCTCCAACAACCTACAGGTTGTGGTTCCCCTGCCTGTGCTTGCATGCCTCCAGTGACAGGGAGCTCATTATCTATCAGGGTAGATCATTCCAACTGTGGATGGCTCACGTGGTTAGAATCCTTCCTTACCCTGAGCCAAGGTCATCTCCCTGCATATTTCACCCACGCTGCCCCCTGGTGTTCCTTCTCCCCCGCAGCACTTAGGACCATGGCCCCATCCCATCTTCTCTTCTCTGGAGGAAACGGTCTTCATTCTGCATGTGAGCTGGCTCGTGTTTTCTGCATGGGCTCCAGCTTGGTGCTGACCTTTCCGTAAGGTCCCTTATCGCAGGTGACTTCACTAGCCTACCCCGGAGTGGGACCATATCATCTCTAATCCTGGGTATTATAAATTGATCAATTTGGCACCTACTGGTCTTAGCTTACCTAGAGTCAGCTCATTCCTGCCGACCTATGCGCTCTACTTGGGCTGGTGGACTGGACTGAAGGGGCAGATCTCACACTTAGAGCTGCTTTGTTGATCCCCCCCAGCTGGGGCTACCCCCCAGCCTTTACAGATCCAGGGCATCCTAACTTCATTGTCACTCACGGTTACATTTCTTCCATTGGTGCTCCCCCCCACATATTTGACCAGCCCCCCACCCAATTCCTTGTCCAAGCACTAACACTGTTGCAGATGACTGAGCCCAGGTGAGGCCCTCCAGGTGGCTTTCCTGGGTTCGTTAGCAAATGATCCTTACAGCCCTGCTGTTTTCCAACTGGTCCATGAGGAGAGCATGACCTACTTTGTCAAAGGTCTAGCTTTCAAATGGGTTCATTTCATCTACTGAATCTTCCTGATATCCCAGGCCAGAGAGCCTGTTAAGAAGGAAATGAAATTAAAAATAACTTATTCTTAAGGCTCGCACAACAGTTCCCAGGGTACAGCGTGTCCCATGTTTCCTCTCCAGGTGTTCACCTATCATCTGTTTACGTCTCTGTTCTAAATAGGGCAGGAGTGATTCTTTTTTGTGTATGGTTGCATGGGGTTAGGGGAAAGGAGGGTAATAGAAGAAATTAGAAAAGTAGGTCACAGCCAGAAGTGGAGGGCCTTGAAGGCAGTGCTAAGGAGTTAGCGGGCAGCTCTGTGCTATTTGGAGCAGGCAAAGATGCAAGTCCAATGCTGTGTTAGTTTTCAAACGTCCTCACCCTCTCTGTGCTCTTGCTCTTCTCTCTCTCTCGGTCATATAAGTTTTCCATGAAGCTTGACAAGTTGTGAAAGTGACATTCTTAGTTTCCAGGTTGCATATTCTGTAGCATTAAACCTTCCTGGATAGGGCGACCATACAATTTACCTTCTAAACTGGGACTCTTAAGAGTGAGAGAGGGTGCTACGAATAATTATGCTGGGACCCCAGGGGTAACCTAGCACTTCCCTGGACAAATCCTACTCTGAGTCACACCCAGATCCCTTTCAGACACTCGAGGATACTCCGGAGTCTCTGACTTGGAGCAGGCAGGAATCTCGTTTCACTTTGGCCCTCCATGGGGCTGCGATGGTGGAGAGTGGGGCCGAAGGTTGGCTGAGGGGCTCAGCGTTTCAGGCTTGTTAAAGCCGCAGCTGCATTACGTCACGAGCATTTTCCTGTCACTCGTAAAGCTGTGTACTTTTTTTTTTTTTTTGAGACAGAGTCTCACTCTTGTTGCCCTGGCTAGAGTGCCATGGCGTCAGCCTAGCTCACAGCAACCTCAAACTCCTGGGCTCAAATGATACTCCTGTCTCAGCCTCCGGAGTAGCTGGGACTACAGGCACGCGCCACCATGCCCGGCTAATTTTTTTTCTATATATTTTTAGTTGGCCAATTAATTTCTTTCTATTTTTTTAGTAGAGACAGAGGGTCTCACTCTTGCTCAAGCTGGTCTCGAACTCCTGAGCTCAAACGATCCTCCCGCCTCGGCCTCCCAGAGTGCTAGGATTACAGGCGTGAGAGCTGTGTACTTTAAGGTGAAGTCATTTCACATGGCCCCGGTGCCTTCACACACACTCAGCTCATTGAGACCAGCCTTGGACAAGCTCCTTGCTGTCGAGTGAGCTGTCCCTGTGGAAGGCACCTCTCTTTGAACTCGGACGCCTGTTTGTTTTTGAACTGGAAACTAGAAACTTAGAATTCCCCAAAGCCATGGGCCCAGATCCTTCTTTCCAATGATAACCTGCGGAACTTACAGAAGGGTAGGCTTGAGAAATACCCCCGAGGGGAGAACCCAACAGATCATTTTATCCAACCATCTCACGTTACGGGTGGGCAAACCCGCGCTGAAAGAGGAGAAAAGAATTTACTTAAGGTCACCTTGCGTGTTTGCTCCCGTGCCATTCCCGAGTACACTGCCGTGCGTGGTCTCTGCAGGACAAGCGGCGGTGCGTGAGGATAAAGGCCGTTTCACTAGACACACAGCCTCACGTCACTCGCGATTCCAAAGAGACTTGAGACACACGGCAGCTTTTAGAATTTTCATCTCCATGGTCAAGCGCAGAGCCAAGTGAAAGATCATTTATTATGGAATCAAAATGAGGACAAGGAGAGTCACGCTCATTGTCTAACAAAGCCAGGGAAGGTTCTCTTTGGCACCCCAGGGGTGAGCAGTGTGGCCCCTTGGGACACCCTCGGTAAAGTCGCCCCAGCTGCTCAGCTCCTTCCCCTAGGAGCACAGTTGTCTGGGGGGCTTTCTGCAGTCGGGACCCCCTGAGCAAGGCCGTGGGAGGGAGCGTGGCGTACAGAAGGAGCATGGGTTTTGGCCTCAGATAGGTTGGACTCGAGACCTGGTTCATTCATCTTGGGCAACTTACTTAATGTCCCTGAGACTTAGTCTCCTCCACTTTAGAACTGAGGCCGTCACAGTGCCCTTGTGGTCGGTTGTGGGTATCGCATGACATAACGTGTGTAAGAGTGTCTACTCTCCATGCCTCATTCACAGCCTGGGTTAGTGAGGGTATTGCTGCTGTCCCTTCGGTACAGGGTTCCTAACCTTCGGCACTGTTGGCGTTCTTCGTAGTGGGTGCTGCCCTGCGCTTCATAGGATGTTTAGCGGCATCCCTGGCCTCCACGCTCTCGATGCCCTCAGTATAACCCCCAAATCAGGGCAATCAGAAGGTGTCTCCAGACATTGCCAGATGTTCTCTGGGAAGCAAAATCCCAATCTCCACCCCCATTTGAAACCCACGTGTTAGTATTATCTGGAGTGCCTACGGGCGTGCCTGACATCACAGTGAAGTGGGACAAATACAGATTTGAACCAGACTGATGTAGGCTTCAACTCGGGCTCCACCAGTTGCTACCATGCAGCCTTGGGCGAGACCCTCCATCAGATCTCGCTTTGTCTTCTCATCTGCACAACGAGCATAATATTGGCCGGTCAAATGAGCTGATTTATGAGACAGTGTCTGGCCTGGACAGGCTGCTGGACATATGTTCATTCCATTTGTTTTCCTCCAGGAGGTGCTAACAGGGGCTCACCAGGCATTAGGTCTCACGCGTCCCTCTGTCACTGCAAGAGGTGGGGGTGGGAATTTCAGATCGTCTGACTCTGGAGGGTGTCGAATTAGAACTAGGTCCAAATGTTTAGAATCTTAATTTTTTGTTCTAATTCTTGAAATAGCGCCATTGTTCAAAAACACACATTTCTGTGTGCTGTTCATTTGTTGGAAGGCGTTTGGTAACTCTGTTAATTTTTTTCCTGTAGCCACACAAGCAATAGCTCTCCGTTGTGATTCCTTCGCCCTTTAACAAACTGCTGTTGCATCTGAATTAATGTAATATTCACAACATCCGGGTCGTAGTTGTCCATTTTGGAGGGGAAATGAGGCCCAGAAAGGAGAAGTGAGTTCCTTAAGGCCACACAGGAAGCCGGTGCCTTGCTTGGCCCAGAACCAAGTCTGCTGGCTCCTAGGAAGTCTTCCTTCCCCTGGAGCCACAGGAATGGGTGGTGGCTTTGATGGTGACAGTGGCGGTGAGGGTTGGGGAGGAAGAGGGAGAGACAGGAGGTGCCACCACTTGCCAGGGCTGCTGCCACAGAGAACCAAAGACTGGAGGCTGAACCAGCAGGGAGTTATTTTCTCACAGTTCCAGGAGGGAAGTCTGAGATCAAGGTGTCGGCAGAGATGGTTTCCCCAGAGGCCGCTCTCCTTGGCTCCCAGGTGACTGCCTTCTCCCTGCGTCCTCACGTGGTCCCCCCCTTCATGTGTCTCCGTCCAAATTCCCTCTTCCTGTGAGAACACCAGTCGGATTGGATCCAAGCCCACCCTAGCTGCCTCTTGTTACCTTAATTGCCTGTTTAAAGGCCCCGTCTCCAAATACAGCGACATTCTCAGGTTGCGGGGCCAGGACTTCAGCGTATGCATTTGCAGGGGCCATTACAGAAAGCGCGGGAGGAGCCCGAGTCTAAGGGAAGGTATCAGAGGAATCTCTGGGGAGGAAGAGAGGTGAGGAGGGAGAACAGTGAGTGGAGAAGGTACCGGAAACAAGGAGGGCCTCGGTGGGTGGGGTGTGGGGGATCCTTTCTCCTCTCCGAGGCTCCTCCTGCAGGGACCCCTCTCGGCCACTCTCTGGGTGCTCTTCTCTCCTCGCCTTCACCTCTCCCCAGCTCACTCTTTTTGTCGTCTTTGATTCCATCCTTCTAGAACTCTCTCAGCCTCTCTCTCTACAAGAAAAGAGAAACCCTGGGGTAGTTGCAGTAGGAGGCAATGAGGATTTCTGCATGTGATTATTTTAGTAAGCTCGCCCAGGTTTTCACGCAAATCCACTGTAAATAAATGCTGTTCTAGAAGCTGGATCCACTGAACGTGCCTGTCTGTCCCACGTCTGCCGGATGTGCTTTCCTCGGCTTTGCGGCCTTGTCTCTGGGCCTGATGTATCCTGGTGCGGAGATCAGGACACCTGGTCATTCCCACCCTACCGTCCCATACCAACGTCAGCGCCAAGGTCGCTCTGCTTGGTGTGAAGGCAGGAGGGTGACTTCTGTCTGTGTCTGCCCTCCCTGGCTGCAGACACCGTGGGGCTCCATGTCGCCTTGATACAGCCCCTCATGCAGACACGAGGACGCTGAGGCCCGGGGAGGGGGCGTGGCTGGCTCAGCAATAACAGACCTGCATCTGACAGCACGGACTACCTCCCTTGCCACTGCCCACGTGGCGCCCTCCCTCCTCTCGCCCTGAGACCACACCCCGAGGCACAAGCTGGGCGCGGGCTGCTGTGTTCTGCAATTTGCACCCAGCATGTAGGGCCCAGAGCCCACTGCCTGGACCCCAGGGCCAGACTTCCGGGAACATCCCTGGGAGGGAAGTAAGCCATGGAAGTTCCTTTACTTACTGAACTTGGTGCCCAGAAGTCAGTGCTTTGCAGAGAAGGGTGAGAGCTTGTCCAGCAGGTGAGAGTGGAGACATCTTTAGGGGCAGAGGTTTGAGCTGGGCTTGAAGGACTGGTGGTCCCAGGCGGCCACGAGAGGAGCAGGGAGCAGGGAGATAGGCCTGGGGATTGGAAACTGGCAGGGGAGCTGGAAAAGATTGTGGAGAGGGCGCCTGTGTGCCGTTTCCAGGGCTGTCATAACAAAGTTGCATGAACTGGCTGTCTTAAAACAACAGAAATATATTCTTTCACCGTCATGGAGGCCAGAAGTCTGAGATGCAGGTGGTGGCAGGGCTGTGCCCTCTCTGAAGCTCTGGGGGAGGATCTGTTCCATCCTTTCTCTGAACTTCTGGTGCTGCTGGCAATCCTTGGCATTCCTTGGCATGTAGACACGTCACTCCAATATCTGCCTTTGTCATCACATGAGCTTCCCCTGCTGTGTCTGCATCTCTGTCTTCTCCCCTTTTTATGAGGACACCAGTCGTATTGGATTTAGGATCCACTCTATGCCAATCTGACCTCATCTTAACTAACTATACCTGCAACAACCCGATTTCCAAATAAGGTCACATTCTGCAGTTCTGGGAAAGACATGACTTTTGGGGTCACTGTGCAACTCCAAGGGAAGGTGGCTGCGACCTTGCTCAGGCTTCCCTGGGCTTGCAAAACTAAGGTGCTGGAAGACAGAGCTAACGCCGGTGCTGGGCAGACAGAGGAATCTGGGCTTTCCCTGGCAGCAAGTGGACACCTGTAGCCTCCGAGGGCCTCAGCCACAGGGAACGACGCTCCCAGAAAGACTCTAGGGCAGCAGCACCTCCTCGTGATTCTTCATGAGAGGAGGAAGCTGGGACTGTCCTGTCTTGTCTGCTACCTGCCTCTTGGGATTCAGTGGATCAAAAGCCATCTCTGCCCTGAGCCTGTGCCTGTGCCGACGTGCTGGCCCAGGAGGATCTGCAGGTGTGATTGGATGTGCTCAGGTATTCCCCCCTGGAGTGGGCTCACCACTCTCGGAGTAAGAAACTCTATGTCCTGAAATGAGGACAGTTCTGGCCAAGGCCACTGTGCCGCCCC
>CAUYPO010006730.1:0-21475 GCA_963574435.1 Cheirogaleus major
CCATTGTAACAGTATTAAGAGGTGGGACTTTTGGGAGGTGATCAGGCCATGAGGACTCTAACCTCATGGGTGGGATTGGTGCCATTATAAAAGGGAGAGTTTGGCCTCCTCTTGCTCCACTCTCTGCCATGTGATGACACAGCAAGAAGGCCCTTGCCAGATGCTGGCACCTCGATATTGGACTTCCCAGCCTCTAGAACTGTGAGCCAATACACTTCTGTTCATTATAAATCACCCAGTCTCAGGTATTCTGTCATAGCAGCACAAAACAGACTAATACAACACCTACTTGGAAGAAATAAAAACACATAACAAAATAATTTTGTGCTAAATGACAACAGTGATTATAAGGACAACAAGAAATTGAGAAAAAAGCTCATAGTGGAAACTATGACGAGATAGAACTGGTAGCAAAAACAGTGAGGAAATACCAGATGGCAGGAAGCATGTGAGCCACACAAAGAGGCAGAAATGAACGTAAATGGTAGAAGACAGGAGTGGAGCCTGATACACACGAGCAAGTTTATGGGACACTATGGAGTATACAGTTGGACAGGTGGAATTACAAAGTTTGGACCAAATGCAAACATTTGGGAAACTTTTTATTTTTAAGATGGGGTTTAACCCGACAATAGAAGGATAATACAACCTTGCAAGGGCTCTCTACATCACTGAGGGTAAAATCAAAGTCTTTATAGTGGTCTATAAGGCCCTACATATTTTGGACACCTGTTTCTTCTCTGCCTTCATTGTCTACTCCTTTTACTTCCCCTCCCTTCCAGGTGCACTGCCTCCTTACTAAGCTTCGCATGTGGCAGCCACTTTCCCACCTTGGTGCCCTTGCACAGGGACTTCTCTTGGCCTGAAACACTCTCCCCAGATGTCCCCATGGCTCACTCCCTCACCTCCTTCATTCACCTTCTGAAGAATGTAAAGTGGTGCAGCCACTGTGGAAGATAATACATCAGTTCCTCAAAAAATTAATCACAAAATTATCATATGATCCAGCAACTCTACTTCTAGGTATATACCCAAAAGAACTGAAAGCAGGGACTCAAACAGGTATCTCTACACCCATGTTCAGAGCAGCATTATTTGCAATAGACAAAAGGTGGAAGCAACCCAAGTGTCCATCAATGATGAGTGGATAAACAAAATGTGGTATATACACACAATGGAATATTATTCAGTCTTTAAAAAGAAGGAAATTCTGATAGAAGCTACTACATAGATGAATCTTGAGAACTTTATGCTAAGTGAAATAAGCCAGTCACAAAAAAAGACAAATGTATGATTCCACTTATATGAGGAATATAGAACAGTCAAATTCATAGAGAAAGAAGTAGAATGGTGGTTACCACGGGCTGCAGGAAGAGAGGAAGAGGAATCTTTGTTCACTGGGTGCAGAGTTCCAGGTTCTGGAAAGGGATAGTGGTGGTGGTTTCATAACAATCTGAACATACTTAATGCCACTGAATTGTACACTCAAAAATGGTTAAAATGGTAAATTTTATTATGCATATTTTACCTCAATAACAAATAAGTTAAAAGTCACTTTTGCAGTGAGCCCTTCCTGACCACTTCATTTTAAAATTATGAACTCTCTCCCAATCTGGTACTTACCCCATTCCTCTTTGCTGCCTTTATTTTTCTTTCCTTAACACCAAACACAGACACTTCTCTGCTCATTTGGTTCACTGTCGTCCCCCCACTCCAGAACGTAAGCTCCTGAGGGCAGGCTGCTGCCTGTTTGCCTCCCCCATGCCTACAACAGTGCCTGGCATATCACAAACATTCAATAAATAGTTGTTGAGTGAATTATGATGGTTACGCCAGAAGACTAGAGCTGGGGGAGGCTGGAAGCAAAATTAGCCACTCACAAGCTATTGCTGGAATCCAAGACGACGACGGCAAGGCTGGGGAGGTGGAGTGTCTGTTACAAGAGAAGAAAGCACCAACCTGAAAGACACTCCAAAAAAAGGATCTATAAGATTTAGAAACAGATTGGAAAAGAAATGAAACAGAAAAATGTGTCAGGATGGGCTCTATTTTAAGACAAGAAGAATGGAAGCACCAATAAGAGAAATGGGGACAGGGAGCCAGTTTTAAGAAAATATAAACCAACACAGACAGGGCACAGCAAGCTAGAGGTGGGGACCTGTGACCCAAGCCAAAGGACAGTTCAAATCAAAAGAGTAATGAATTCCCTATGCATGAGCTTACAAAGAAAGAAGGGCAAGGGGCAGAGGGCATGACCTTGGTGGACACACACCAAAAGGTCAGGGGTCAGGAAAGAGAGAAAGAATGAAAACACAGCATTAGGACAACAAAATTCCAAGGAGAGGTGGAGGGAACTTAGAAAAGAACAAATGCCACTAAATTTGACAAGGAGGTTGACGATAATCTAAGAAAAGGGTTTTAAAGCCTGGCAAATACTGTGGCCATATAACTATTTTCAGGATTGTGGGGTTTACAAAACTGAAGCCCACCAGTAACAGTGTTTTACGAGGCAGTTCCTCTGCCAGGGAAGACACAGGGAAGGGAAGAGCGAAGGGCTCAGGGCGCAGGCTGGGGCAGAAGCGCAGGGGGCTTGGTGGCAGGAGCCTTCCAGTTAAGATCAGTGGCCGTTTCCCATCATTAATCAGGGCCCCCCTAACTGATCTCCTCCACTTATTCAAACATCTTTAGGTTTCCAATTTGTCAGAGCCACCATCATCTCTTGCCTGGATTACATACACAAGGAGTCTCCTAACTGGTGTCCCGGCGACTCCCCTCCACGCAGCAGCCAGGGGCCTCCAGGGCTCTGTACCATCAGCCTGGCGACCAGGCACACACCCCACCCACCTTGTCCTGCCTGCTCTCTGCCTTGCTCACCCTGCTAGAGCCACCCTGACCCCCTCCTTTTCCTGGAACTGGTTATGCGAGTACTTCCCTGGGGCCCCTGCACTTGCTTTTGGCTCCCTCCCCTCCTTCAGTCTTTGCTCAGAGGTCATGTTACTAGAAAGTTCTTCCCTGACCACCCCCCATAAGAGCTCATCCATGATACTCCCACTCCTCCATATGTATGTATTTATGTATCTCTCTTTCCTCTCTTTTTTACCTTCTCTCCTTATTTATTTGTTTTTGTGGTACTTACTAGCACCCAACACATTGTATTTCTTCACAGTTCATTGACTGCCCTGGGGCACACAGAAGGTGCTCAGTCAATATTTGCTGAATTTTTAAATCCAAGTGAATTCCTTCTACTCTGATCAGACAAAATAGTTTCCAACACACAACTCAGTCACCATCTTTATACCTTGACTATCCTTTCTGTCTACCACACTTTCTTTTCTCTAAGAAGGCATTCTAACTGGCTCCTTTCCGAGTAATCCTTCCCAGGCCACCCATGCTAGACTGCGGCTCACAGAAGTTCACTGGCACCTGAGACAAAATTACACATTATCCAAGACTGTTCTCCCTGCCTACACTGGATCAGAAATGGCAGATCAGATGGAAGACTTTTAGAGCCAGAGCTATAGATGGCATGAATTAACGGTTCTCAACCTGAGAGGCAAGAAGAAAGCTACAAGTTGCACCAATAAGCAAACCACAAACACATGTTCGGGAACATTTAGCACAGGAAAAAGCCAGATAGTTTAAAAGCCTCACTATTTAATGCATATTGTTCAATGTTGATAATGATGGTTGCAAATTGTCAGAAAAAGGTTAGATTGGGTCTATCAAACTCCACATGTTAGCTGTGAAGCTGAAAGTAAAATTTTCTTTCTAGAACTTAAATGGAAGCCTCAAGTTAATCCAGAAAATTCTTATGTGGAACATGTTTTCTGATCATGCCAGATTCTTTTAACACATTGACTACCACACTAGAAAAAAATTTTTTACTTTGGGGCCATGGTGTTTTATTAGGAAAATAGAATAAACACTTCAAAAATAAAATGATCCTTTCTAATTTAACAAAAAAATTATTATTTTTACTGTTTTCTGTGCGTGAGTTATATGCAACTTGAAAAGTAGTTCTCGCGGCTCCCAAGATGAGGAGACATGAGTCACATACGCTTCACGAGACCCCGGGCTCAAAACTACCGTGAGTTAAATACAACTCACAGTTAACGTATTAAAATCTAGCACTGCTACTAGAGGCAAAATGAGAAACATGCTATAACTAAGTGTTATATGAATAGTGATAATAGCTTATATGAAGTACTTTCAGGTTTACCAAAAAAAAAAATTTTTATATATTTCATGAGAACCCCACGGAAACCCTCTGAGTAGACAGGTAAGATGCAGAAATTCAACCGATGCTATGGAGCTGGACTCTGTGTCTCTGTGTAGTGATGTCCCAGGTACTGGTGACAGTGTGGGAACAGACACAAACTCCCTTTCATGGAGCCCAATGGCTTCCTATCATTTTTGTTTTAAACCCAGAGCACTCGCCACCATTCGCTATACTTGTATCAGTACAAGGCAATCTCTACTCCAGCACAAAGCTATTTCATGTTGCTGTTCTGCAAAGAACATTGTGACTCTCAAGTCCTCTGACCACCAAATAACTTTTAAAACTATTATACTAATATCACTGTACATGTGTCAGATGATATACAACCAGATCATTCATTGTAACAGTCTCTGCATAGAAAGAAGTGGAAAAAACCTAAATGTCCTTTACTAGGAGATTTATTAAATAAGTAGAATTCTAAGCAACTGGTATAAAGAATGTGGCAGGCCTGTGTGCACCAACATGGGACAATCTCTGGGACACACAGTTAGTGTGAAGAACACAGTTCAGAACCATGCCTATGATGTTAACATTCATGCACATGGCGGGGACCAAAGAGAAAATGTGTGTATATGCTTATACATGCAAAGGGCACCCATCAAAGTGGTTTCCTCTAAGGAGACAAACTGGGTGGTTGAGAGACAGGGTGGTGATGGAGACTTAAGTTTTGCTGCATACCCTTTTGTGCCTATTAAATTTTTATAGCAGGTGAATGTAAATAAATAATATAACTGCTGTACCAGAGGAGTGCACAAGGGCAAAGTCAAAAGGGAAACAATAACATCCCCCAGAAGGCTCATGAGACAGATTAAGGTACTGTATGTGAAAACACGCTGAAACTACAAAGCAGTATGAGCACATGAGTCATCACTACTTTGGGGAAAGAATTGCGTTTTAATGTTCTCAATTTCGAGTTTCAGTGTTCGTGACATAGTGCCCAAAACACAAAAATACCACTAGATGCTCCAATCAGGTTCAATACGTACAAGGACAGGCCCTTTGGCCTCCCTGGAAAGTTTTGCTGCATTGGTTTTATTTGGTTTTGCTATCTTTGTTGCTATTTGTTTAACAGATATCTTTTGTTTTTCCACATAGACCCTGAAGCAAAGACTGACCACAATGGACCTGAGGGACAGGGACCGCCTGGAAGCAGAAAACTTGACTTTGCATTTTTGCAACTCTGACTAGCCTTTCTGACCCAGATGCTTTCTGTTAAGCATCTGAAAATTTAAAACCCAGGTGATTAGTTATTATCTTACCTTTAAACAACACTTTACCTTTGACTGAACACTGTAGAGCTTCAGCACAGAGGGATATAACATAAAGGTGAGTGGGAGAGAGTGAAGGAATCTACACCATTGTCAGGTTCCCACATTTTACTTGAAGTGGTACATATTAACTCTTAAGTAGACTGTGGAAGTTTAGGTATATTATATTGTAATTCCTAAAGCATCCACCAAAAAAAATTTTTTTAAAGAAAGATAGCCAAATAGTTAATAGCTAAATTAAAATAGAATACTGAAAAGAGTCAAATAATCCAAAAGAAGACAGAACAGGCAGAAAGGAACAAATAACAGAGGGGACACAAAGAAAACAAATAACAAAATGGTATACCTAAATCCAATCATATCAATAACTATATTAAATGGAAACAATCTAAACACACTCATGAAAAGAGAGATTGCCAAATTTTTCAAAATAATAAGAACCAACTATATATTGCCTACAAGAAATCTATTTTAAATGCAAAGGCCTAGATAGATTAAAAGTAAAGGATGAAAAGAGTACATCATATAATAATCAAAAGAAAGCCAGAATGGCTACATTAATTTCATCCAATCTCCGATTGTTTCTCTCAAATTTTTAATTCCTCTATATTAACATATTTATATATAGTGGTTATTCTTTCATTATGCATAAAACCATTTCCAGCTATATTAAACTATGTTCATTAACAATTTACAAAATATAGCAGCATACCCCTTCACTTTATGAACTTACCAACTAAGACAGACAATAATGCAACAGTTTATTTAAAAAAGAAAAGCAACATATAGCAAACAGATCTAATGCACTAAATGTTTAGAAAAGGTGCCAAGTTCCATATGTACACAGAAGATTTCACAGGCTCTAGGAATGGCACAGGATTCTCATTAGAAATTACAGCTCAGGTGGTTTAGAGAATAATGCTAGGAAAGAGAGAACTCATATAAGTAGCTTGAGAAAAAAATATTTTCAGAAACAACTAAATGTAGATTTTGAGTACAAATGCCTCAAGCAAGCATAAGGCTGCATCGTATGCAGGTAGATGAGCCCCTATAATTTTATTAGACTTACAAAGATTAGCAACAGTATTAAATGGATCATGCCTATCTCTGTATCTCTCACATCATGATGGTGAAAATAATGCTTTAGGGTTTATACCTGATAGATGTCTTTCTGATCAATATTTTGTACCCAAACAATCTCACTATGAAATTACAGCTTTGCAGGCACTCCATCTCTACCCAGTCATTTTTCTAAGGTAGTAGAGAGAGGGGAGAGAGAGAAGATCAGGCCGGGGAAGGAAACTTCTGCAATGGAATTTCATCAATTGTCTCAAACACACAGATCAGAGTCTTCAATACAAACTGTTCAATTATAGTTAAAACTAGAAGAATAGATGAATTGTTTGGGGAGAAAGTATAAAATGAAAAGCAAGAAAAGTAAAAAACCAAGCCCTGTAGTACATGTAGACCATCAATGCCTTCCCCTACCTCGTTTGTTTTAATATATTTTGCAATTTGGTTTCAAAACAAAAACAAATTCATTCTACTGTAGGTAAGGGGAGTATTATTTCTATTTTATAAATTCGGCAACACACAGACAAAAGTACTTTATCAATATAGATGCTTCTCACTTTTATGATTCAGTTCATTCCTAGAAACCACACAAAAAATATCACTAAGTGGACTCTGTGGAATTTATTAAATTCATTTACTAGAATAGGTTTGACGTTAGCAATGAAAGCTAGTGAGAAATAAGAGGATAGGGAGAAGGAGAGGTGAAATCCTGGACGTTCCTTTCACTACATCACAAGGAATGCTTGGAGTAGTGAAATGCTAACTACACAAATAAGCAGAGACTTTCAGTAGTCCTGGGCATAAACACCAACCTATACTATAAGGAGGATCGACAAGGGAAGAAACCCAAAGCAACTGCTACAAATCTGCAGTTAAAAAGCAAGGCAGTACAGAGTCTGGAAATACTCAACTAATCTTTGACAAAAGAGCAAAGGCAATTCAAAAGGATAGTCTTTTCAAACAAATGATTCTGGAACAATAAGACATCTACACACAAAAAAATTAACCTAGACACTTTTAACAAAAAATTAGCTGAAAATGGGTCACAGACTTAAATGTAAAATACAAAAACTATAAAACTCCTAGAAGATAGCATAGGAGAAAATCTAGATGACCCTGGGATTTGGCAGTTATTCTTTAAAAGATACAAGATCAGGCTGGTTGCAGGGGCTCACACCTATAATCCTAGCACTCTGGGAGGCTGAGGCAAGAGAATCACTTGCGCCAGAATTTTGAGGTTGCAGTGAGCTATGATGACACCAGTGCACTCTAGCCCACACAACAGAGCAAGACCCTGTATCAAAAAAAAAAAAAAAAGATACAAGATCAAAAGTACAATCCAAGAAAGAAAAAAAATCAGTAAATTAATCTTCATTAAAATTAAAAACCTTTGGGCCAGGCTCAGTGGCTCACGTCTGTAATCTCAGCACTCTGGGAGGCTGAGGCAGGAGGACAGCTTGAAGCCAGGAATTAGAGACCAGCCTGTGTAACACATTAAGGCCCCATTTCAGGCCAGGTGCGGTGGCTCACGCCTGTAATCCTAGCACTCTGGGAGGCCGAGGCGGGTGGATAGCTCAAGGTCAGGAGTTCGAAACCAGCCTGACCAAGAGCGAGACCCCGTCTCTACTAAAAATAGAAAGAAATTAATTGGCCAACTAAGAATATATAGAAAAAATTAGCTGGGCATGGTGGCGCATGCCTGTAGTCCCAGCTACTCGGGAGGCTGAGGTAGAAGGATTGCTTGAGCCCAGGAGCTTGAGGTTGCTGTGAGCTAGGCTGACGCCACGGCACTCACTCTAGCCTGGGCTACAAAGTAAGACTCTTGTCTCAAAAAAAAAAAAAAATTATCTTTTTTCTTTCCTTTTTTGAGATGGGGTCACTCTATTGTGGGGGAAGAGTACAATGGTATCATCATAGCTCACTGCAAGCTCAAAATTTCTGGGCTTAAGTGATCCTCCTGCTTCAGCCGTCCAAGTAGCTGAGGCTACAGGCACACACCACCATGCCCAGCTAATTTTTCTAATTTTTTGTGGAGACGGGTCTTACTATGTTACTCAGGCTGGTCTCAAACTCCTGGCCTCAAGTGATCCTCCTGCCTTGGCCTCATGAAGTGCTAGGATTACAGGCATGAGCCACCGTGCATGGCCAAAATTATATATATTTTTTTCAATGAAATACACATGTTCAGGGTATACTTTAAAAAAAAAATTTTTTTTTCAGAACTGATGCAATAGTATTTTTTGTTTTTTAAAGAGACAGGTCTTGCTTTGTTGCCCAGGCTGGTCTCAAACACCTGGGCTTAAGCAATCCTCCCACCTCAGCCTCCCAAGTAGCTGAGACTACAGGCACATGCCACTTTGCCTGGCTAAAATTATCATTTATTTATTTAGTTAGTTATTTGAGACAGGGCTTCAGTGTGTTGCTTGGGCTGGAGTGCAGTGGTATGATCATAGCTCACTGCAACCCCTAACTGCTGGGTTCAGCAGTCCTTCCGCCTCAGCCTCCCAAGTAGTTGCCACCATGCCCAACTAATTTTGAAAAAATTTTTGTAGAGATGGGGTCTTGCTATGTTGTTCAGCCTGGTCTTTTTTTTTTTTTTTTGAGACAGAGTCTCACTCTGTTGCCTGGGCTAGAGTGCTGTGGCGTCTGCCTAGCTCACAGCAACCTCAAACTCCTGGGCTCAAGCGATCCTTCTGCCTCAGCCTCCCAAGTAGCTGGGACTACAGGCACACACCACCATGCCCGGTTATTTTTTTTTTCTATATTTTAGTTGGCCAATTAATTTCTTTCTATTTTTAGTAGAGATGGGGTCTCACTCTTGCTCAGGCTGGTTTCGAACTCCTGAGCTCAAATGATCCACCTACTTCGGCCTCCCAGACTGCTAGGATTACAGGCGTGAGCCACCACGGCCGGCCTCAGCCTGGTCTTGAACTCTGAAGCGATCCTCCTGCCTTGGCCTTCCAAAGTGCTAGGATTACAGGTGTGAGCCACCGTGCCTGGCCTAAAATTATCTTTTAAATATAATTATTTAAATTTAAAAAGTGAGTCAGTTTTAAAGAAAAATATAAATAAAGATTAGCTCATACTTAGATGTGGTAAAAACTTTGGCGGCATCATAGGTTTCTGAAATGATTATTTACAGTAATCATCTATTTTATGCACTTCTGTGTTAGAGATCACCCTTTCTATCATTTTCATTAAGTACGTATTATGATTTTCTGAATGGCAAACTATATAGAAGGGATTCTAACCCAAGGGGGAAGCAGTGGGTAGCAGAGAGAATATTTTTAGCAGAGTTTGTAAAGGTTTATAGAGTTATGTCTGTTACCAGATGTTGAACTCCTCCTTGGTTCTTGTCTTATCACAATCAAAGAAGGAAAGCAAGAGACAGTTTTGAAGCAGCAAGCAGCAAAGCTTATTAAGCAAGTACACCTCCAGACATGGAGGTGGACCGCCAAGAAAGATTAGCAAGTAATAGTAGACTCCAGAAGGAGGGAGTAGGAGCAGCCACATGTCCCAGTGGACACTGGCCCTGGGTTTTCTGTGTCATCCCTTTTTCTTCTGCCTGGCCTCTCCTCCTTTGTGACTTTGTCTCTTCCCTTTTTCTTTTCTTTTCTTTCTTTCTTTTTCTTTTTTTTGAGACAGAGTCTTGCTCTGTCATTTGGGTCAGAGTGCAGTGGCGTGATCATAGCTCACCACAGCCTTGAACTCCTGGGCTCAAACGATCCTCCTGCCTCAGCCTCTTGAATATCTGGGACTACAAGTGTGAACCACCATGCCTGGCTAATTTTTCTATTTTGTGTAGAGGTGGGGTCTTGCTCTTGCTCTTGCTCAGGCTGGTCTCAAACTCCTAAGCTCAAGCGATCCTCCCAGAGTGCTAGGATTACAGGTGTGAGCCACAGTGCCTGGTCTTCTTGGCTCTTCTTTTTTCTTGACCAACGGGAATGTTGTCTCCTTCCTGCTGGGGGAGGGTGGTCACCTCATATGGTTAGGCCTGGATGTATTGTGGTGTTCAGAGCTCATTGGGGAGGGGGAGGGAAACTATAATAATGTATAATGTGTCCTGTGTTGTTTCTGTTATGTATCTTTTGACAGTTGTGGTTACCCTTATCTTTATTATTGTTACAGTATATTCTCTTACTCAGCATCCCACTTGTTTACGTGTCTTGCATTTGTATTTTCTCTGCTTATGTTTCACTTTTCTTACACTAACATTTGACGCTGCTGCCCTTACCTTGCAGTGTGTTTTCTTACTCAGTATTTCTTTTGTTTATATTGCATGTTCCATACTTCCTCTGCTCATGTCTTACTTTCCTACCTACACTAACACTGTCCAATAGAACTTCCTGCGATGATGGCTGTTGAGCACCTGAAATGTGAAATGTGGCCAGTTTAAGGAGCTGCATTTGTGGGTTTTGCTTTTTGTTTTTTTGTTTTTTGAGACTGGATCTCACTCTTCTGCCCAGGCTAGAGTGCAGTGGCATCATCGTAGCTCACTGCAACTTCAAACTGCTGGGCTCAAGTGATCCTACTGCCTCAGCCTCCCAGGTAGCTAGGCTGGCGACACCATGCCTGGCTCATTTTTTTATTTTTTGTAGAGGCTGGTGTCTCTATTGCCTAGGCAGGTCTGGAACTCCTGGCTTCAAGTGATCTTCCTGCCTCAGCTTCCTAGTGTGCTGGGATTATATGTATGAACCACTGTGCCCGGCCTGAATTTTTAATTTTACTTCATTTTAATATAATGTAAACTTAAGTAACCACATCTGGCTATGAGCTACTATATTGGACGGTACAACTCTATTGGTTGCTTTTGAGAGAAGAAAAGCAAGGGTAAAAGAAAGAGGATCTCAGAATTGTAGACTCATGTTCTTACAGATGAAAGATATTTTAAGAGATCTGTTTAGTCTCAGAAAAATAAGGTAGTCTTGTACCCATCTTACAGATGAGATAGGCCTGCTTTCCTTCCTTTTAAAAAAATAGGTAAGATCTTTTGATGTAATCTCAGAGACAATACACAGATTTTGACAAAATTTGTAAGAAAATAAAATACTACAGTACTTTTTAGTGGCCAGTATTTACTATGTTATCAAGAATACCTCTTGTCCTCTGGGATCTAGATGACAATCTTGGGGTTAAGCATCAATCCCTAAAGTTCTTTTTCTCCCACTTACAAAACATAACAGAATGTAATATCCCTCAGCATCATTAGAGGGATAACCTGGAAGTCTCTCTAATTCCTAAAATGAGAAACAACTCATTTGCAAACCTTGATACTTTTAATTATTATCTAATAGCAAATTACTTCAAATTGGATTTTGTATTACCTGGCCATCACATTCTCCCTTTTGTTTAAATTATTGCACTATCTTTCTGGAAAGTATTTTTTTGATTGTTACTTCATTTTTACTATTTCACATTTTCAGCAAACAAATCAAGGTGCAAACAGGGTTTATTTCACATTAATATATTAACTGGATTTTTTTTGGTTAAATAAATAGGGAATTCTCTTTAAATAACCATCTCCTCACTTCATGGCCAGCCCAGGAACAAATGAGCAAATTTTAGCACATCCAGGGAGCACGAAGCTTAAAAGGAGGATAGGCTGAGGGGCTGGCGGCAGGGTCGGGGCCCTTGTTCCCAGGCCACCCAGCAGCCCCCAAGTGACAAGACAGGACAGACGTTCGTTCTCCAGTTCCAGTCGAGAAGCCCCTTCTAGAGGGAAGAGAGGAGAGGGAAAGCAAATTCTAGAAAAACTAGCAGGGATGCAGAGGGGCTTCCCCCCCACCCAGCTGGAGTGGCCTCGCCCCAGACACCACCCAACCCCTGGAAGCTCATGTTAAAGCTTCAGGAGTCACACAGAGGTGGTAATATCATGACCAGGGCCAGGGAAGGCAAGTGTGGCCGGGCCGGAGCCTGGTGCATGGAATGTGGGCTGACGGTCCCTTCCTCGCCTGGGCACAGGTCAGGAGAGGAAATGGGTCTGGAAAGTATTTTATATTTTATATGTTGTGGAGCACTTATTACTTAAAAGCCACCATTTCAGGCTGTTCTTCTCTAAAGCAGAATGTGGCTAAGGTGATGGTCTCTTTTTCTCAAACTAGTGCTTTAGAATATCCTTAATTAGGCACTAGAAAGGAAATTGTAGATGAGTTAGATGTGGAGGAAGTGAGAATTGAGGTAGTGTGATAAAAGGAGGAAGTAGGGAAAGGACTGAAGTTTCCCCTTTCCCCTTATTTATTTTGTAATCTTTATTGTTGGTGGCAGGGAGGGGTGAGTCTGAGAGCTTTTAACACATCTTCTATAGTAGAGGGATAGCTTTGCTTCATTTTAGGTGTTTAAAAGCTGCATATTTCATTTACTTCACCTAGCTAAGATATAATAGGGGCTCAGTAAGTAGTTGTTCAGGGCAACTACAGTATATTGTTACCTGCCTGGGAAGTCAGGACAAACCAGTGAGTAAATGGATTCTATCATACCTGGTAGCTACATGCTCATTGTTTTTAATTATACCCTCATCTCTCTGGTAAAACTGTGTATATTCTAGAGGTGAGGTCCCCATCCCTTCCACCCTCCCCTACCCTCTCCCCTGCCCCATCTGTGGAAAAACTGTCATCCATGAAACCAGTCCTTGGTATCAAAAAGGTTGAAGACTGCTGTTCTACAGAATTTATTGCTTAAAAGCTGCCATTTCAGGACTTTTTTTTTTGTGAATCAGGATGTGATTTGCTTTTTTTTTTTTTTTTTTGAGACAGAGTCTCACTCTGTTGCCCTGGCTAGAGTGCCGTGGCATCAGCCTAGCTCACAGACAGCAACCTCAAACTCCTGGGCTCAAGCAATCTTTCTGCCTCAGCCTCCTGAGTAGCTGGGACTACAGGCATGTGCCACCATAACTGGCTAATTTTTTCTATATATTTTTAGTTGGCCAATTAATTTCTTTCTATTTTTAGTAGAGACGGGGTCTCGCTCTTGCTCAGGCTGGTTTTGAACTCCTGACCTTGAGTGATCCACCGGCCTTGTCTCCCAGAGTGCTAGGATTATAGGCATGAGCCACTGTGCCCGGCCAGGATGTGATTTGCTAAAGTGATGGTTTCATGTTTTTGTAGCATCCCAGATGTTTTACTAAAAAACCCAGAATCTCCAGCCTGAGCAACATAGCAAGACCTCATCTCTACAAAAAAAAAAAAAAAATTAGCTGAGTGAAGTGGTGTGAACCTGTAGTCCCAGCTCCTTGGGAGGCTGGGGCAGGAGGATTGCTTGAACCCAGGAGTTTGAGGTTACAGTGAACTCTAGCCTGGGCAACAGAGTGAGACCTTGCCTCAAAATAAAACAAAAAAACCCCCAAAACAAATATCATAATATTGGTATTCTAGTTATTCAATTACAAAGAAAAAAAATATTTTTATAGGTATCTTTTTATTTCAATGGTTGACCAGTATACTTTTAATAAAAATTGAGGGAGGTTCTTTCCAAAATATAATTTTATTTATTTCTGGAAGTTTATTACTATATTCATAGTTTGTTGACACTTTCTAGATTGCTTTATTCACCAAGTGAAAAACAGTCTCTACAATGCTGCCAGCTTATTTGGATTCCCATTCCAGCTGACTACAAAGCCCATGGTAACTTCAGCTTGTAATGGAACACGGAATGTGGCCCCTTCCGGAGAGGTCAGTGGGGATGGGGCTCCATTGAGGCTACTGATCTTTGTACTGAATCATTAAAGTTAAATTTTAGAAATATTCACTTTTTTGGGAATTAATGTATAGAATGACTTCTTTCCAGAAATGTTCATGCCTTTGTTAGCTATGACTATAAAGGTTAAGAAGTTAAAGATTTAAAAAGTATTTATAAAGTAACTAATATTACTGCATTTGCTTTTCTTATTTATGTGTGAAGAACCTGAAATTGTTATTTTTTATAAAATCATTTTGAGTCTTGACAAATTAAAACTTTGGTCTGACTGATGATGGTATCTCTTCTGTGAGCCAGCTAAGAAAATTATTCCCAATAGAGTGATCTTTTATATTAGAAACTCATTTAAATTGCAAAATTTAGATGATACAGAAGTGATTCTGTTTCATTTTAAGGTATTTTCGAACTCTTCATCTTGTGAACTGACAGGTTCTGGATCCTGGAACAACATGCTGAAACTGGGTGAGGTGGTCAAAAATACTTCTGCATCCTCCTACCTCCTCTTTCCGATTTTTCCCTAAGTTTTGAGACTATGAAAGGAAAACACTGATTTGTATTGCGATGAGAACAAAGACATATTCTCTCTACTATTCTAAAAAGCAGATAGCTTTCCTTTAGAGTTGTTGTCTTTTAATTTATTGTTGTGTTTTCTATATGTGTTATCAGTGTCCTTAATGTGACTTAGATCAGGGTTCATTCACTTAAAAAAAAAAAACCACCTCAAATCCATATTTTCTGAGAGCTTACTCTGTGCCAGATACCGTGGTAAGTTACGAGAAATAACAAAACAGTGAAACCATGTCCCTGCCCTTGAGGAGTTTATCATCCAGTTGAGAGTAGCCTTGGGTTCCCAGTTCTCACAGTTTTATGGATTAGGGACTTCCACATCATCCTTAGATCCTGAAATTGAATTGTAATTATTGTATATACATGTACTATCCAAACTGCTATGATGGGGACTTTGTGGGAGGAAGCCAGAGTCCTGAGAAATAATTGTGATGTCTGCCACACAGGCAGGCTTATAAAATTTGAGAGGAAGAGGAGGAAGTTAGGGGAAATGAGCTTTAGAGAAATATGTTCAAAAGTCAAAAGTGCAAGGAGCTAAGGAAGTGATAAAAACCATAGATAGAGTTGCTCTTCTCAACCTTTTTTAGTAAAATACCTCTGGTGGTAGAGAAGAGCAAAGGAGAGTAAATCCATACCCTTGTGTCTGCGAATCTAGTTCTAAAAGACCTAGAACAAAGATGATATTTCTTTGAAGTTTTTTATTTCATTGAAAAAGTTAATGTAAATTGAATATCATTTGTTCATATTGTTTGAATATTTAAATGTTTAAAATTATTTACCATTAAAATTGATATACATGAAGGATGGTAGATTTATCTTGTGTCTCAAGTGCCAGCACTGTATTTCTGTGGGTTTTGTATAGCCTAGTCCAAGAAACACAGGTATTCCTGGAGCAGGTTTCTTGTATAAAGAAGTCCACAATCTCTTATGTGAAACCCTTGGAGACCAGATGTATTTGGGAATTCAGAATTTTTTATATTTTAGATTTATTTGTTGAATATTATTAAAAAAACTCCATTGGGATCTGGAATAGAACTCTGTAATCAAACATGGATATTTCTGCAGTTAAATAGTATTCATACTAGGTGAGATAAATAAGGACTAGCTTCATATTGCTTCAAGTCAGGATTTACAAACATGAATTAAGGTCAAGTTAGGTTTTTGCTGTAACTGACTTGGGAAAAACTTTCAGGTTCAGAGCTTTTTGCATTTTGGAGTTCTCAGCGACTCCAAGCACCTGTAGTAGCTCCTGCAGAGAAGATGGCTGATGAAATTTTGATTACCCTCTTTTGAATGATAGTAAATTATCTCACAGTAGTTGAAAGCTTCCAGTGAAATGTAGTGACATATGGCTGGTTTTTATTTTAAAATACTTCTATTTTCTTGGTAAGAAGAAACTTAATTTTTAACAATATACTCAAATTGGTTAGATTACAGAGAGTTGCAGTCATTGAGTTCTTCATGGCCTCTTGTCAGTCCCACCAAGCAAAACTAGAAAAGCTTGCAGTGAATTCTGTTATTGCCTATCTGAGACCAAAGACAAACCAAGCCCTATTGCTTTCCTTAAACTTTTACATAATTTTTACTGGACTCATGTGCTATTAATAGAATTTGAAAAACAAGATATTTAGCTCTACAATGTAGACTGCTCACAGATTTTCTTTCCTAATGCTGACTGTTCACAGACATTTTTTCCCCCCACAATTACAAATGCATTTTTTAAATAGGTAATAAATCTCCTAATGGAATAAGTGACTATCCAAAGATCAGAGTGACAGTAACCCGAGATCAACCACGCAGAGTCTTGCCTTCCTTTGGGTAAGTGTTAAATTCTGCCTTTCTGTAAATGGAAACTTAACATTTATTAGATGCTCACTCTTGCTAGGCATTCTCACTTTTGTTCTATTATGCAATCTTGTTAAATGAGTACTCTGAGGTTAGTAACTTGTTGAATATGAGCTACTGAGAGACTTGAACCCAAGTATGTGTTACTTTTTTTACTATATTGTATGCCCATAACATCTGATTTTGAAAACCTTTTTAGAAAGGATTTTCACTTTCTTCTGAACTTACAGATAAGTGCTGAAATTGTAAGTGTATATGGCCTGATGAATTTTCATACACTTGAATACACCCGTTAGTTCTGTGAAATGTAATAAATTTTCTTCTCTCCTCTTTCTGTATTCTCACTTTCTAGAATTTGTTTGGATATTCAACCTTCTTGATTGATCTAATTTTCCTATATATTCTCGCCTGTTATTCTCTTTTTATTTATTTATTTGAGACAAGAGTCTCACTCTGTTGCCCAGGCTAGAGTGCCGTGGCATCAGGCTAGCTCACAGCAACCTCAAACTCCTGGGCTCAAGCAATCCTTCTGCCTCAGCCTCCCGAGTAGCTGGGACTACAGGCATGTGCCACCATGCCTGACTAATTTTTTCTATATATTTTTAGTTGTCCAGCTGATTTCTTTCTATTTTTAGTAGAGACGGGGTCTCACTCTTGCTCAGGCTGGTCTTGAACTCCTGACCTTGAGCGATCCTCCCTCCTCAGCCTCCCAGAGTGCTAGGATTACAGGCGTGAGCCACCTCACCCGGCCTGTTGCCTGTTCTCTTTTAAAAAATTTTTTTTACTGTAGGCTGAGCATGGTGGCTCACACTGGTAATCCCAGCATTTGGGAGACCAACGCGAGAGGATCACTTGAGCCCAGGAGTTTGAGACCAGCCTGAGCAACATAGTGAGATCCTGTATCAACAGAAAAATTAACAATTTAGCTGGGTGTGGTGGCACTTGCTTGTAGTCTTAGCTACTCGGGAGATGGGAAGATTGCTTGAGCCTAGGAGTTGAAGGCTGCAGTGAGCTATTATCGTACCACTACACTCCAGCCTGGACAAGAGAACAAGAGCCTGTCTCAAAAAAAGATTTCAGGGTTGGGGGGAGTTGTAATAGATTTTAAGTTATAAGAATCCTCCTCCTCCCTTTACCCATGGTTTTTTCTTTGTCTAGGCATCTTGTTCTTATTATAAGGATGCAATATCTTTTCTTATTTGTCTAAAGTTGTTAATTGTTTTAAAATTTCTTTTGAACGGCACCCTCCCCCCAATCCCCTTTTGTTCCCCCTTGTTGGTTTATTTTGGTCTTTTGAGTTAGAGTCTTTATTCCAATACTTGGTACTCTTTGGCTATCTGTTAATATTAAGAAATGAGACACTAAAAACCAGGGCCCTCTGGAGTTTGGATAAATAGCTGATTGTAGGGCTAGAGGAAAAGTATAAAGTGAGTCTGGATCTTGTGCCAGAAAGTAAAGGAGTGCTCAAAAACTGGGGGGACCAGCCAACCAGACACAGGAGGAAGCTTGAAGTGGTTTTCCCTGGCCAACCTGGGGATAATTTAAGCATCAGAATGAATTAAAGAGGCTGGGTGTGGTGGCTCATGCCTGTAAACTTGGTACTTTTGGAGGCCGAAGTGGGAGGGTTACTTGAGCCCAGGAGCTTGAGGTTACAATGAGCTGTGATCTTGGCACTGCACTCCAGCCTGGGCAACAGAGTGAGACCCTGTCTCTGAAAAAAAAAGTTAAAAAATAAAAAAAGAATAAAAACAGGAATGCAGATGCTAATAAATATATGGTGTAGGGAGGGCAAGATCTTTGATAGAACGCCAACTAGTAAGTGTTAGGAATGGTAGAATTAGAAAATCACCATTTTATAACTATCATAGCAATAATTGATATGAACAGGAATCATTGGTTGAGTCTGAAGCTAGAAAGTTTGATGAGGTATGGGATATTTACATAAACTCAAAATATATTCCCACAAATTATATATTAATTATAAAGGGAAAAATAGAGTGTAGAAACATACCTGATACCACTTTAACTGAGGGATCAAAGTTAAATTGCTAACAATGGGACAAACTGAAATCATGGCCTTCAGATGTATTCCTCTAAGAAACACATCATGACTTAATGTAGCATTAGTACAAAAACCAATGATTGAATCTAATTATGGGAAAACTGGTTAAACTGACATTAAGTTTCACTCTGTTAATATAAAACAATAGGCCTGTACTCTCCATTAAAAAGATAAAGGCCAAAAACTGTTTCAGATTAAAGGAGACGAAAGATACATGACAACTAAATGCAAAGTGAGATCCTGGATTAGATCCTAGATAGGAAAAAATTGCTGTGCTATTTTTTTTTATTTTTTATTTCAGCATATTCTGGGGGTACAAATATTACAGTTATGTATATTGCCCATGCCCCGCCTCACCCCTCGAGGCAGATCCTCAAGCATGACCACACCCCATACGTTGCACATCTCACTCATTATGTTTGTATATACCCATCCCCTCCTCCCCCCTCCCACCCGCCCAACACCCAACAAATGTTATTCCTATATGTCCCCTTAGGTGTTGATCCATTAATACCAATTTGCTGGTGAGTACATGTGGTGCTTGTTCTGTGCTATTTTTTAATAGCTTTAGAGAAATTTGAATATAGGCTACATGTTATGTTATTGTATTGCTGAAGTTCCTGAATTTGATGATTATATTGGGGTTATATAAGAGATGTTCTTGTTATTGGGAGATACATACTTAAATATTAAGTTAGAAGTGAACTTGTTCTCTAAGCATTTAATGCTTTCAGTTTCCCTATAAGCACTGCTTTGGCTACATCACCCAAATTTTGAAATGTTGGTTTTCATTTTCATTCAATTTAAAATATTTTCTAATTTGTTTTACTTCCTCTTTGACCTATGATTTAGAAGGATAGAAATACATTGTTTAATTTCCAAATCTTTGGAACTTTCCAGATATCTTTATGTTATTTCTAGTGTCATTCCATTATGGTCAGAGGATACACTTTGTATGATTTCATTTCTTTTAAATTTGTTGATGTTTATTTTATGGCCTAGAGCAGCAGTCCCCAACCTTTTTGGCGCCAGGGACTGGTATCCTGGAAGACAATTTTTCCATGGATGGGCTGGAAGAGGGAATGGTTTTGGGATGATTCAAGTGCATTGCATTCATTGTGCACTTTATTATTATTACATTGTCACTTGCCACTCACTGATAGGGTTTTGATATGAGTGTGCAAGCAATTGATTTGTTATGTTATCTGTGTAAAGATGGAGCTTCCCTGGATTGCTCACCTGTCTGCAGCTCACCTCCTGCTGTGTGGCCAGGTTCCTAATAAGCCATGTGGGGAGGGAGGGTATTTGAGGGCCACAGGCCTAGAGTATAGTCTATTTGGATGATGTTCTTTGTGTATTGGAAAAGAATGTGTATATTACTATAGTTAAGTGGTGTGATCTACATATCAGGTCAAGTTGACTGATAATGTTTTACAGGTCTTAGATTGATTTTTCTGTGTACTTTTTTATTGATTGATGAGGAGTGTTGCAGTTTTTCTTCTGTAATTTCAGATTTATATCTCTTTCTAGTTATGTCAGTTTTTGTCCCATAATTTTGTTTTTATATACTTTGAAGCTCTATTAGGTGAATAACCTGACTCAGGTTGACCAGTTATCATTTTGCTGCATTTGCTTTATCATTCTCTGTCATACGTACATTTTTTTTTTTTATCATTTGAGTGTTTGACTCTTGCCCCTTTAATCCTAAATACATGAGTGTGTTTCTTTCTTTCTTTTTTTGGGTGGGGGGAGACAGTGTCACTCTGTTGCCCCTGGTAGAGTACAGTGGCTTCATTAGCTCACTGCAACCTCAAACTCCTGGGCTCAAGCAATCCTCCTGCCTCAGCCTCCCAAGTAGCTGGGACTATAGGCACGTTCCATGGTGCCTGGCTAATTTTTTTTCTATTTTTAGTAGAGATGGGGTCTTGCTCTTGGCTCAGGCTGGTCTCAAACTCCTGTGCTCAAGCCATCCTCCTGCCTTGGCCTCCCAGAGTGTTAGGATTATAGGCATGAGCCACCACACCTGGCCTTGTTTATTTCTTTTTCTTTTTTTCTTTTGGGACAGGATCTCCCTCTGTTGCTTGGGCTAGAGTGCAGTCTCAAATTCCTGGGCTCAAATGGTCCTCCTGCCTCAGCCTCTCAAGTAGTTGGGACTACAGGTGCATAATACCTTGCCCAGCTAATTTTTGTATTTTTTGTAGAAACAGGGTCTTGTTATGTTGCCCAGGCTGGTTTCAAATTCCTGAGTTTAGGCAATCTTCCCGCATCAGCCTCCCAAAGTGCCAGGATTACAGGCATGAGCCACCATGTCTGGCCAGTTTATTTCTTTAGAGCAAGGAACGGTGGGTGCGGTGGCTCAAGCCTTTAATCTTAGCACTTTGGGAGGCCGAGGCAGGAGGATGGTTTGAGGGCAGGAGTTCAAGCCTGGACAATGTAGTGAGACCCTGTCTCTATGTAAAATAAATTAAAAAAAAAAATAAGACCATTCATTGACTTAAACATAGATTACCAAAATCAGGAAATTTAACATTTTTTTTTTTTTTTGTGAGACAGAGTCTCACTCTGTTCCCTGGGCTAGAGTGCCGTGGCGTCAGCCTAGCTCACAGCAACCTCAAACTCCTGGGCTCAAGTGATCCTCCTGCCTCAGCCTCCCCAGTAGCTGGGACTATAGGCATGCGCCACCATGCC
>CAUYPO010006735.1:0-27774 GCA_963574435.1 Cheirogaleus major
TCCTTTTCCCAGCACTGCTGCCCCTCAAAGCTTCCCTGTAATTCCGTGAAGCTGATCCTGTGGGAGAACTACCCCCTCGAGTGATTCAGGTCGCCTTCTTCACCTCCCAGTCTTGCCAGTACCTTGATCTTGGACTTCTCAGCCTCTAGAACTTAGTAGGCTCCTTCCAAATATCCCTTTTGTGCCCCAGGCAATGTGAGACCTGGGTGTGCAGGATTTGGTCTGCAGGTCTGACCTCTGGGCCCTGGAGTTCAATCCCTGACCCCACCAAGGAGAGGAGTGCCAGTCTTAATTCCCCCATGAGGAGCCCCAGCTGGGTAGATGTCTCTCAGCCTCAGGGTCTGCCCTATTCTCCTGGAATCACCAGGCCAGCAGCACCTGGGAGGGCTGACGGGTAGGGAGCTCCCTGTCTGAGTACCCCTCAGTCAGCTGTAGGGCCCCAAAAGGGAAGGTCCCATTCCCTGGAGATGCCTCTGGCTGGTGGCTACATTGTCTCTCTTGGCAGCCGCAGTAGGGGCGGGGGAGGGGAGAGTGCAGCAATATGGCGCCTGCTGTGCGGTCGGGTCTGTGTGCATGGAGGGGCTCCGAGGGAGTTGGGAGCCTGGTGCCATGTCCACTACAGGCTCACTGCTCAGTGGCAGTGGCCGTCTCTGGACTGGTGTCCGCAGGTCTCTCCAACCGCTGAGGAGCCCACCAGCAGTCCAAGATGCAAGGGAGGGGGAAGTTAACTGCTCCACCTACCCTTGCCGCTGGTCTCCAAACTACTCGCTCTGGAGGTCTCTCCTTCCAGTTCTCCTCTGCAACCTCCTCCTGTGGAGTCTCCCGTAGTCTCGGGCACTCCTCCTTCCGACTCCGTCGGATGTATGGTCGTTTGCTTGCTTCTTTCTTCTAATATCCTCTAGAAGCTGTCTTTTCTGCTGAGACACTCTGTCTGGCGGTGTTTCTCGGCCGCCATCTTGCTCTGCCCCTTTGATAAATACAAATATTTTTCAGACATATCTTACTTAAGTACTTGACATTTTGACTCCAAGAACATTTGGCTTCTTTCAGAAGCCCAACTTTAGTAGATGAAAAAAAATTAATTAAAGATACTCTATAACTTAAACAAGGGAAAGGTAAAAGGTAATATATAATAAAATAAGTAACATTAATTATTATATGAATTTAGCAAATAAGAAAAAATTCAAGACTATAAATTTTCAGCACAGTGTTCAATAGTGGAGGACATCCTAGCTTCCTAGGTTGGATCCCAAATGAAGCCTTCCTCAGTAATCAAACCTATGAAAATAAACCTTAATTACTTATTAATCCTTAAAGCATGTTAATAAACACATTCATACATACTAAAATATTTATATAAATGTATATTTTACCAATGGCAAATGGTGAAAAAACCACACAATGCCATATTTTACAATTAAACTTTGAAATATCTCTTCATCTTGTTTTCATGATGTTGAGATTTTTTAAGTGACCAGTAACTGCTTTGTGGACTCTCCTAACTTCTGAATTTATCTGATGGTTCACTCATCATGTCATTTAACTTGATCCTATATGTGCTTCATTTTCCGTAAGGTAGAAGTTAGGACTAATGTCAGAATCAAGACAAATGATTTTTGAGGGAAAATTCTTCCAGATGATACTAATAAATCATGATACTATTTATATCATATTACATCACCCCAGGAAGGACACAGTATTAGGTAGCTCCAATAAGAGTGACGATATTTAATTACTTTGTTAGGTAACGATGACCAGATAGATTTCTTGTAAAGATATGTTTCCCTTTGTAATTAGTAAATAATCCACAGGATGATCTTGCACTGGCTAAATAGTCTTCTCCAAACTGCCCTGACTGCAATGATTTTCAGCATCCTTTAAAGGTTCTTATATGAATTTTTTCAATGATGATTGTAAAATTGTCATCTTGTAATTATATCATTCTTTTTACATTTACTGGCTGGAATTCTTCTGTAAAAAAACACCCTTCTCTCATCAACGGGGCACGGACTAGGGTTCCTCCTCAAAAAAGCAGAGTATGTGTTCCTTCTTCCCATTTAATTAACATTTTCAGGTTGAGAAGTGGTGTACTTGTCACCTTCAAGAGTGGCAATTTATATTTTTTTATATTAATTATAACTATAGATTAATTTTTAAAATGTAGGTGATGTGTTACAACCTGTCATGGATTAAAAGAAATTTTAAAACGAATTGCAGTGTGTGGATACAGTATGATTACTGATTTGAAAGTAAAAGACATATTGGGGTACTTGGAGATTTGAATATAGATTAGATATTAAATGATATTAATGAATTTTAAGGTTAACTAGAAAATTTCCTTTATTTCTAGAAGAGATATGATTAAATACTTAAGGCTTAAATTCCATGATATTTGATACTTATTTTCAAATGGTTCAACAAAATGTGTTTGAATATATGTGTTTTCATATACATAATTCAATTTACAGATAACATTTATTAACCAGTTCTTTCATTTTTTGTTTAAGAATTTTTGCAATAATTGGAAAAAGTCATGAAAGTTGATTTTGTATAATCAAGCTAAATGGTCATGGAATACTTTTATAACATACGAGTTACATAAAATAACTTTAGGGTCTGCAGAACTGATTATCTCTATTCAGAGTTAAACTATGGCTTTTGATCAGCCACTTAATGCAATATGATGTTATAGGGCCTATATTGCTGTCTGCTTGCCCCTCTGACTCTGTCCTCCCCATGGATTCAAGGCTCAGATTACGGACTATCCAGGACCAGCCACCTAATTTGCAGATCCTAGTGAAAATGGAAATGCAAGATCCCTTGTTCAAAAATTATTACAAATTTTGAGAGAGCAACAGTAGAGCATTAAACCGAGTTAGGGCTCTTCTGAGCACAGGGTTCTCTGTGGCTCCATAAGCAGAAAACCCATGGAGATGGCCCTGGGGCCACCTTTTCTTGTTTGAAACTCTCCCCACACTTGTGCTAATAAAATTCAAGCCTAATTTAAAGTTTAGCTAAAATGCTAGCAGAAGACAGTATGATCCTCCTTGAGGGCAGAAATTCTGAATCTCGAGGGCAGAATTCTGAATCATTTTCTCATTTTTCCTGTATGACTGGCATTATGCTTTACACTTCATAAGTCCCTAAAGAAAGAGAGAGGGATTGTTAGTGAATTTACAAAGTAGGGACTTAGTCAAGGTCCACTACTTAGTGGATTCGTTTTTGATAAATCACTTCAACTCCCATAAACTCATATTCTTGACTAATAAAATGGATAATATCCCTATTTCACAGAGATCTTGTGTGAGAACATATGAGATAACTCTATTGCCTTATTAGGATTAAAGCACTTTATAATTCTCAGTGAATGTATAAATTGCGATCCACACCTACAGAGTACCAAGTGAGAATAAAGGGGGAAAGTAAAAGACCACATTTTTCACGTGACTGGTGGAGATAGTCACATGCATAACACACGTCCTGTGACTTCCTTCCATCAAAGTAACCAAATCATCATAGCCAAATCCAACTAGAATTGTATCACCCAGTCTCACACAGAGAAAAACAATAGGATTCTTCCTGCAGAAATACACATAAGCAGGCAACATGACTCAGAAAAACATGTTCTGTATCAGCTCTGATTCCTTTTAATAGCCATGAGGTCCCAAGCATGTACCTTAACCTTTCTGAACCTTTTATCTACCACCCAATAAGTGAGTATAACAAACAATACAGCATATTGTGAAGATGAGACACTACACCAATTGCCAAAGTATCAGCATTAGGTTGATGCCATATAAATAGTAATTCATATAATGGCAATAATAACAGCTGCAGAAATAACAACATCACAACATTTAGGACAAGGATATTTTCCTTTACAATGAGCTGCAAACAGTAGACAATTAAGCATTTTACCCCACTGCCCATCATCTCTCACAGAATCAAAACTTTCCCCTCATTTTTGCTTTATCTCCATACTTTGAATTTCTCTTAAAACAATTTGTCTCAACAGAATTAAAAGATATTCTTGGCCTTATCTTATTAAGAACGGTGTTACACTGCTGGCGTTTTAGGAGCTGAAGTTCCTGGGTCTTATCTGTGATTCCACTAGGTAATGCCTTGTTAGAATTCTTGTTAATGTCAGACTTAATCTAGCTCAGTAGTTTCATAGTGCAGATGGTGATTATGGTGGCGTTTTTATGTTGCAAACCTTAAGTACATCATTTTGAACTTTTTAAAGTATCATTTTTAAATTAGAGGTCACCTTACCCATTATGATCTAATGGATAAAGGATACATTCACTATGGTACATTGGCATATTTTTTCCGTTTAATTTATTCTGGAGCAAATCTCACATTTTCCAAATGCATAGGCTAATTTTCATAGAGAGCAACATTCAGAGACAAACATTTTATTTCTTTCATTTATGAATTCAATTTAGTCATTCACTTATTCCTTGGTGATTCAACAAAGATATATGGACTATGTGTCTAGCACTGTTTTTAGGTATCATTTACACAGACAAAATTTTAAAACCTGAGATTTTCTATAAATGATTTCACAGTCTAAGACAATGTAATCTGAGCTCAAATTAAGGCTTCTTTCACAAATGTGGCAAGATCATAGAAGGAGCAATGCCTACGTCTCCTTGAGGGCATCAGGATCTGAGATGTGAAGTCCGAAGAGTTTGGGGAAGACAGAGAAGCAAAGAGAGATTATTCCAGGCAGAAGGCAGCACCATTGCATAAGAGAAGATATTTCTAACCCATGTCAATTAGGTTTGTACAGCAGTGTAAAAGGCCATCACATGTGATAGATGTGTGTTTACAGATGCTTACAGATGTCAGATTGCTGCCTGTTAGATTGCTCACAAGCATGCTAAAAAGGATAGGGGATTGTGATATTAGCTTTCATAATAATCTTAAATCCTGAGATTTAAGACTCGGCTCAATTGACCTGTAATTTATTCCAAATAATTAATGAGCACAAAGCCAAATAATAAACTGGAACCATGATTGAAGAGGAAAAACAATAGATAAGTCCAGAGAAGTTGTTCTGAGAGCTTGAAAAGTGAGGTCAGATGGTGATCATATAAATGAGTCTCAAAGCCAGAAACCAAGAAGTTCTAGAAAGTTCTTTAGGGCCAACATGAAACCCTTAGAATAGAAAAAATAGATAATGTGAAGACATCAAAAGCCCCATTTTATATGGCCTATTTTTGTTTGGGGATAGAATAAACTACCAAAAGGCACTAAGAAAAACCATATATCTATAGTTGGCTCAACAGAAGTTACACAGGTGAGTGACTTGGGAGCCTAGAATTATGAATCAGATATGGGTAAAATGGAGACAATCACCAGCATGGATCATCAACATCAAAATGCTTCCTACAACAGTCACCTCCAGTGGGGCCTGTTAGCATCAGGATCATCAGAATAATTGCACAGCTTTGTGGTTTTATGGTCACAACCTTTAATCTTCAAAGCAGCCTGAAAAATATAACAGTTGTTCCCCCTATAGGTGAGTGTATTGGCCCATGGTAGGGATGACTCATCCCAACTCACACACACAATTAGGTTTTAAATATGTGAAAGTTGGTTTTGGCCCTAGCACTTCCTATTTTTTCTTCTTGAGGAATTTTAGTTAATTCATCTATTGAATGGAGATTTAAAACTTCAAATGCAATTACCTCAAAGATGTGCTGTGAAGATACAATAAGATAATGCATTTAAAAGTGTTTCATAATCTATAAAAGGTTGACCAAAAGTGGTTAATGGGGAAACAGATCATAGCGAAGAAGGAAGATGAGCAGGAAAAGGAAGAAAAGAAGGAAGAGAAGAGGAAGGGTCAGAAGTTGGGAGTATTTTTGAACTTTTCTTTCCATGGTCAACATCTTAACTTTCTTACATATTCCACCCTGTGATCTGAGTGAGTTCTGAGTGGTTTCCTCACACTCACCTTCTAATGAACTATTTCAAGTCTGCCGTTTAATCCATCTGTTTTTTATTATTGTGGCTGTTGTTGCTACTTCAATGACTACAACTTTTCAATTCTAGAATTTTTATTTGGCTTTTTATTCCAAATCTTTATATGTATATATGTGTGTGTGTGTGTGTGTATACACACACAAATATATAAAGTGCCCTGTGCTTATCCTGTAGACTCATTTTTTGACTGCTTTGAATATATTAAACATAATTATTTTGCCATATTGTTCAGATAATATCACCTGAATGTTATGAGGTACAATTTCATTCATTTCTTAATCCACTGATTTTACTGTCATGGAGGTTGGAGTTCAATGAAAGAGATATCTAATTTGGGAAGTAGGAAAGACTTTGGGTTGGGATGGAGCAGTGTGTGTGTGTATGTGTTTATGTGAATATGTTTAATAAAAAGCCCCTGAAAGACAATTACTGCTGCTAGCTACTATTTCTTGAGCATTTGATATACTTTAGGGGAGGCCCCATGCTAAGTACCTTACTTGCAATAACTCATAAAATTTTCACACTAAGTGGGGAATAAACCACCCCTATGTAGAGAGGTGGAGGCAGAAGACAGAGAGGCTAAGGAGCTTCCATATGTTCACACAGTGGGAAAGTTTAGGTTTAAACTCAAGTATGGCCTTCCAGAGCACAGCTTCTTAGAAAGTAAGTTGTCTGCCAATGGCTTTAACCTTGACCAAAAGGAATTCTTTGAGATTTTTTTGCTGGCCAAACTGTTATTGCTTTCTTACTCCAAAATCCATTGCCTTATCAACATTTAAGATACATATTGAGAGGAAACAGCTAGGATTAGTGAACAGAAAGTATGGATCTCTGGAGCACTGGTGTGCTGAGGAAAACCTGGGAAAAATACCTCTGATCCTGGAATTGAAATTTCACATAATAACGAACACTTAGAGTCATCACAAAAATCCTCTAAATCTAAATTTATAAAATAAAATTTACATATGATGGCAAAATAGTTGGTTTGAACATTTGAATGATTACTTGTCAGATGTAACTGGAGAGTAGATGAGGTGGACACATCTGGGAGGCTGATAGAAACCCAGTTGGACTCATAAGAAGAGAAAGTGCTGAGAAGTTTCTGGGCAGGACACCCCAAGGTGTGCAAATCTACCTACAGCTGGGCTGTTGCTGGTAGAACTGGTGGAATCACTCTCAGAACAGCTGTCTTCAGGAAGAGAGGAAATAAAACAAAGCTCAGCATGTTAGTGAATCACAGGAATCTGACTGGACACTCATATCCAAGATGTTCTGGTGTACCTGCCATTTGGTAAGACATCTCTCTCTCTTCCCAGCTCAGTATGAGTCAAGGAGTGGTGGGAGATGGAGATAACAGCAATCTTGTGAGTTTAATGCGGAAGTATGGATATAAGTGTATCCTTTGTCATCGGGCTCCACAATAAATAAGATATCTACAATGTTCAAAACAAGTCTGGAAATTGAGTTACTGCACTTGACCACTGTAAATCTATGTGGGTAAGAAATTAACCATTTTACGCCTCAGTTTTTAGATGTTTAAAATATATGCCATCCATGAAAGACATTGGTGTATGATGTTTCTTCCAGCTTAATCATGGTGTGAGTGCAGAATTTTACATATGAGTGAAGATATATTTCTGTGGTTCCCAAGCAAGGCCACATGGGTTGGTCATAAAATTATTAAGAGGAATCATGGAGTTATTTCCAGTAGTTTAAAAAGCCAGATGGAATTACATATTTATTTTTTTTGTTTGTGTTTAATTTAGCAAGGCCCATCACTTCAGAAGGAATCACACATTTAATCTTGAAAAAAGTCCATAAACAAAATGCCAAGTTATTTTGTCTTGGTAATAATTATCAAAACTTTGCATGGTAACCTCAATTCTTTCCTGATAGTCCCAGATATCCATAAGTAGCAAATGTGACTGATAAAAATGTGAAATTAAAACATCCTTAACTTTCTATTGAGTGTGTATTTGTTTTAAATAAATGTAGAGCTCAGTTCTGGTAAATATAAGGTAAATTTGCTACCATTTTTTTGAAAAATATTTTACACTTTAAAAGTCATACCAAGATTTATTCCTATAATCCTATTTCTTAGGATCTATGTAAAGAAAACAGTATGAAAGAGAAGGCTATATACGTGGGATGTTTACTTTCACTGGAGCACCGTATGTGATGTCAAAACCCTAAAAGCTACATAAATGACTAAAATGGGACTGGTGAAATAAATTCTGCTATAAGCATACCCTGCAAAGTTATGCAGAAATTGCAAATGTTAATTAGGAGTAGCATATAGAAATATAGAAAATAATTCTGTTATAATGCTTAAAATTTAAATGTAGATAGCATTGCATGCATATTATAACTATATAAAAATCTGCATATAGAATAAACTGGAAGGGAAACCAAAGCACAAAATAGTTGTTTTTAATTAGTGTAGATATTAAAATATGCATACAGACTATACATATAGAATGATCTTTGAGGGAAAAATATAGATCTGGAATTAGTTTTTTATTGGTTTGGCTATTAGTAATAATATTGTTTCTTTTGATTACTGTGAATATCATTGGAATTTTTTATTAGGGTGTTGTGTTTTTTTTGTTCACTTATTCTTAGAGTTTTATTATTTTTTTAATCTGCAGTTTCTTTGCAAGGGTCATTGTCAAGCTACTTGTTTCTATGGTGAGCATTCATTTTGTCAAAACAAGATAGTATAATCTGCAAATCCATAAAAGTCTGAAAACAATAAAACAGTAGGAATAATGACCCCCTCCCCACCTCCAACCTGTGGATCTCCGTGTAGAGTGTTGTTTTTTATTAGTGAATATACTTCTCTTGATTTTTCAAATGTTAACAATGTCCCTTACATTAGTTTTGTAACTAAAATAAGTAAAAGTGAGAACAGAATTTAATTTATAAACATATTTCAGTTAGTAAAAGATGACAAAATATGGGGACTGTTAGAGAGAAGATAATGAAAGTGTGCTACATGAAAAGCGGATGAAATATTTTTTCTATCTAGCTAGAGCCTCTATTATCAAGTACAGTTTTATACTTGAGAAGAAGCTTTGACATCCATCTTCAGCACTATGCAAGGCTCAGAGACAGGACCCCATGTCTGCTAAATGTATGTCAGTGAGTTCCTCTGCTAAAGCCCTAGCCATAAAAGACGTGACTCTCAGGAGTGAAGTAATTTGTTCAGACTCACAGCACGGACCACAGCAGCCACAGTGGAAGGAAATACTAATTCCCTATGTTCTTCCCCAGCAATGTTTCCATTGCACTACTATCACCTTCGGCAAAGGTATTTTTCCTATAATCGGGAAATCTTTCAACTATTCAGGAAAAAAGACCCTCATTAAAATTTAAAGCCTTTCCCAGATGAGAACACACAGTGCTTCAAACCTTTCGACTGTTTTTAATTACTAAAAGATGAACTGTTCTTTCAGATTATGCCAACAAAAATTGCTTTTACAGGTATCAAAGTTTATTACTAATTCCTAAAGTTCTGCATTCCTTTTGTCACCACTTCTTAGGCCCTTGGCAGGAGGACATCAATGTAAAAAGGTAAAGATGGAAAGGGATTATAGGAACAGATGACAATTCAACTGTGTTTTTCCTTCTCAAGTAATTAAAATGAGAAAAAGCACCCAAAACTGTATCAGCCCCTGCCTGGTTCTTTGCTTCTGCTGTCTAATATTAACTCCCCATACCTGAATCTATGGCCTTGTTGCCTACTGGCAACCCTATAGAATCAACCCTCATTCTGAGTTAGGTGGGCTCATTTGGGACATTTTCAGGGTCAAATTCTCTTAAATCTTGCTCAGTCTGTCATGCTTTATCCAAATGTCTTCATTCATTTATTCATTCATTTACTCAAACTTACGATGTCCCTAGCATATACTAGGCACTGTGAAAGGAAGCTTGTTAGAGCTTGTTGATCTATTTGAAAATAATTGAGTCTTGTATAGTGTTTTTCAATCTTTGTTTCTTTTTAGTATCATTTCCCTATGAGGCATTTTCATATATATTTTTCCTAATGGTGCCACTCTGTTTATGTACTGGAGCTCTTTACAGGGCCCATTAGAGGGTCACAGATCATTGTAATACATAAGACTTAAATTTTTTTTTTTTTTTACTCCAAAGAACTGATTTTTACCCCTAGATGACATCACCTCTGTTAAGAATGTACAAACTAGTGACAAAAATTTTTCAGACAGTAGTTGTCAGGCGTGTACTATGGAGAAGGTCAACAGCGCTGTTACAAGAGCAGTGAATCAAGGTCCACATACCAGACTGGGGACCCCGGGGAAGGATTGTAGACTAGGCTGGGGAAGGAATCCTAGAGTGAGTCTGAGAGATGACAGAGGGAACAACCAATGACAGTGGAAGGCACATCACTTCCTTAAAGATGACTGTCCTGTGCTGGTTAATGTGTTCTCTTTCTAAGAGGCATCCATCAAGTTCTTGGCTCTTTAGATTTAATTCTCCCATTATGTGTCATACAGCTTTATGCTTGGTTAGGAAAAAACAAAACAAAACAAACAAAAATCTTGCAATATCTAAGCAAATTTTCATGTATTCTCTCCTGCCTATCTGTTCCAAATTTAATCATTTGTCAACTAAAATCCACTTTCTCATTTGCTATTTGTGATTGATTTCATTCAACCCATTTGCTGATTCTGCAGAAGGGCCTTATCCATTCCAAATGATTGCTCTTAAAATCTCTGCCTAGAAGTGCCACATGCGACTTCTACTCATGTATCCTTTGCCAAAACAAAACACATGGTCATCATGTTGTTTTGTCATTTCTCTTTCCATCTGCCAAAGGAAGGGCAAAACCTAAGTAGGAGCTATCCTTCCTCATATGTTCCAAAATGACGAGTACATGGAGTAGAGTCAAAGACAATCTGCAGCAAGGGTGAAAAAGAATGAGAAATAAACTTTGTTGTTGAATGAAAGATTATAGATTGATTTGTTACTACAGAATAGCTTAGGCTAAGATGACTGATGCATTATTCTTTCCTCACTACAGTGGACATGACAAAGATATGTGGTCTTTCAAATACTGAGACCTAAGTCTTCTTATTAATATTTTTATTCTGCTATTCTGTGTTTTTGTGTTCTATATGACCCTATGCAGGTACTTATCACTTCCGGTTTACACCTAAAGATCTCTATCCCTTATGACTAATATTGATCAGATGTTCTTCTAGTCAGCTCATCTCATTCAGAAGGGTATAGAAGGACTTGAATATCATATCCTTTCTCCAACTTTTTATACTATAACCCGAAAGATCATAATCCAATGTTCATATATTAACTATCAATTACCTTGAAATGAATCACATTGAAATGAACAATTTATGGAAATCATAGAGTTTATGACTTGAAGCAAGACCAATTTTTTTTTATTTCAGCATATTATGGGGATACAAATGTTTAGGTTACGTGTGTTTCTTTTCCTCCCTTTCCCCCTTGGAGTCAGAGTTTCAAACGTGTCCATCCCCCAGATGGTGCGCATTGTACTCATTATGTATGTATATACTCAACCCCTACTCTCCCCTCCCATCTGTCCAACGACCGATAAATGTTATATGTCCACTTAGGAGTTGATCAGTGAAACCAGTTTGCTGGTGGGTACATGTGGTATTTATTTTTCCATTCTTGGGATACTTCACTTAGTAGAATGGGTTCCAGCTTTATCCAGGAAAATACAAGAGGTGCTATATCACCATTGTTTCTTAGAGATGAACAGTACTCCATGGTATACATATACCACATTTTATTAATCCACTCATGTATTGATGGGCACTTGGGTGGTTTCCACATCTTTGCAATTGTGAATTGTGCTGCTATAAACATTCGAGTGCAGATGTCTTTTTTATAGAGTGCAAGACCAAATTTTAAAAATGTATGAGTGACTTTTTGTAATAATATTCATTACATTTGTATGCCACATTGTCATTTACACGATGTTTTCATATACATGATTTTATTAAATTCTTATAATATTCCAATGTAATACAAAGTTTTAATATACTATTTTACAAATAAATAAAACCTTCAGGTTCCTAGTATATATTCAAGAAAATTATTATGAGGTCACAGAAGAAAAAGGAATTAATTTTAACAATAATCTCTATAAAAAATTCAAACAGAATCTGAGATCAATATCCAAAAGACACTTTCCAAATATATATCAGGCACTGTGGACTAGAGATTGTTAATTAAACAAGATAGGCATAGACCTTAATTTCATATAATTTACAAGTCAACAGACAGGTATTTTTAAAATATTAAATTTAAGTGTATAAATTTAACTATTTAATTTCAACTATGTTAAAATAGAAATATGGAGCATGGTGGCAGTGTTAAGGGTCCTAACCTAGTCGGGGGTCATCAAAAAAAGTTTTCTTTAATAAATTATTGAGTTTTGAAAGACATTTGAAAAATTTTGAGGTGAATACTCAGGGTCGGGTAGTGAGAATATATCTCCAAGTGATGAAAATACCCAAAAAATTCCTTGGGTGGTGAGAAAACTGGTTCCCAGGAAGAAAGAAAAGGAAACCAATGTGGCTGAAGGGCAGGGAAAGATAAGAAGAGTGATATCAACAGGCCAGCAACACATGAGTGGATTAATAAAGTGTGGTATATGGATACCATAGAGTTCTATTCAACCACAAAAAACAATGGTGACATAGCATCTCTTGTATTATCCTGGATAGAGCTGGAACCCATTCTACTAAGTGAAGTATCCCAAGAATGGAAAACAACCACCACATGTACTCACCATCAAATAGGTTTTAACTGATCAACACATAAGTGCACATATAGTAACAACATTCACTGGGTGTCAGGCAGATGGGAGGGGGGTGGAGGGGATGGGTATATTCACATCTAACGAGTGCGGTGCACACCATCTGGGGGATGGACATGCTTGAAGCTTTGACTCAGGTGGGGCAAGGGCAATATATGTAACTTAAATATTTGTACCCTCATAATATGCTGAAATAAAAAAAAAAACAGACACTCGTGAAGGAGACAGGGACTTGGACCAGACTAAGAATGTTGGCCTTTTCCTTGGAACAATGGGAAATAATTTAAAGCAAGGGAATAACATGATTATGTTTGCATTTTTAAGAGCTAATTCTTGTAGTAGAGCAGAAGCAGGAGAAAGGGAAAAATAAATTCAAGATGACAAGGTTGGAGACCAGAAAGAGAATAATAGTTCCTTACCATGAAGAAAACATATGTGAAACTAGCAGCTACTCAATACTTAACTGTAAAATACTAGCTCTATTATCATTATAATTGGAAGCAAAGCAAGGACTTAAAGTTTCACTGATATAAGAAGTGGAAAGCAAATAGCTGGAGGTGCTATCCCAAACTGAGGAATGTAGAACTTTAGACCCCAAGAGATAAAGCTAATGTCCTAAGGTTCTTAGGGTTCTTAGGAAATTAGCCACATGGCTAATTTCATTGATTTTCCTTTTTATTTCTGGACACATCTGAGAAAAGACCTCTACTAATCATGCCATTTTGTTTTCTGTATTTTTTACTTTGACATCTGGGGCCTGCCTTTCTGACCCTGAAGAGACTGTCCTTCCCAGACCTAGTCAAAGTTTAGAGATAGTGAATGAATCTCCTGAGAGCACTTCTTTCATATGAAAAGTAACCAGTTCAGAGCCCAAGGCCCAGACACATCCTCTATCAGGCTCTCAAACTCTGGACCACCATACACCTGCTCTAATCACCCTGGAACAAGGTACCAGACAGCTAGAGACAGACCCTGTACCCCAGAGCCTGGTGAAATTATTCAAACTAGCCAATCCTAAGCCTGCATACACTGCCTCACTTGTTCTCCCCAAAGAAACCCCCAAAACAGCTCTTCCCATGTCTTCTCGTTCCTTCTGCCTCCTGACCCATGCTGGCACTTCCCTGTGCGGCCCTGTATGGCATGGCATGACCTCTCCTCTTGGGAACTGTGAATAGAGCAAACTATTTTTTCAATGACAGCCATCTCCTGATCTGTTGGCCTCACCATACCTGAAAATAATAAAACTTACATTTTAAAACAAGACTTGCAACCCTGAGCCTGCAAGTAAAGCCCAACCTTGGGGGAAATCTTTTCTAACATCTTCACAGGGCATGCCAGGCATTGTTGTGAGCACCTTACCTGCACCCACTCAGTTAATCCTCACAGTACCCTATTATTTAGGGGGACTATCTTACCCCATTTTATAGATGGTGTAAGGATGGGGTAAAGCACAGTGAGGTTAAGTGACTCTCTCTACATCACATAGCTTGTAAGAGGCAGAGCTGGGCTCCAAACCCATTTCTGTCTGACTACAAAGCCCACACTCTTGCCTTCCTACTGATGAGACAACGTATTTTTCTAGGACACATGGAAGTAAGAATAACGAATTTTCCTCAGGGAATACATGTGAGGGAGAGAGTGCAGTTCTCAGAGAGATGCTTAATGGCGGGATCCTGGATGAGAAAAAAATAAAACAGGAGCCATGAAAGCAGTTCCACATTCTCAGACAGGAAAATTGTGCAGCGGAAATGGGGCATGGTTGAATTTTCCTTAAATAGGTTCCAAGGCCAACATGGTCACTCTCAGAGGCCACATTTGCCTCTTGGCTAGTTCTAATTATCAGCATCGATGCCTTCTATAGGCAATTATCCAGGCTCAGGGACCTGCCTCAGTCAATAATTGGAGTGCAGGGAGTCCTAGAAGGGTTATTCACACAGAAGTACTCACTACATACTCTCACTCCAGCTTGCAGTCGCAGTCAGCCTGGCCTGAGTGGGAGCAATAAGGCCTTGTGAAGCTGGCCCAGGGCTGTTGAGCAAATTGCAAAGCTGATCTCTCAGCATTAAGAGAAGCCCATTAGCACAACAGAGTGATTGTAGCTGTCAAAACCACTAGGTACCTGGTCATGCCCACATTCAGGCTATGCCTTTAAGTTGGATCACAGTGAAGTTATATGTACTCCACTTACTCTGACTTCTCGGGAAGAGGGCTTTACCCCAGGCTAGGTGCACATAATAGGAATAAATCAGTGACTTTGTAGCCCCCCTTTGGTGCATCATTAGACTTTCTCAGAAAGTTCACGAAATAGGAGAGATATTCAGAATATTTAAAATTAGTCTGGCAGAGGCACTGGCCAATAGTAATGAGTGCAGTCTATGAACTACCGGTATACCTGCCCCTACAGTGAGGACAGGGAAGCCCCAAGGAGGCAAACATAAGTAGCCCTCGGCCTGTGCTGGTGCAAAATGGTAAGTGGTGAGATAAATAACATGACACTTAGCCCAATCTTCTCCCTATTTTTGCACTTGTTTTCTTGATGTCTTTTTCAGGTGTGAGACCCTCGGCTGTCTCCCTAGTGTATCTGGAATAAACCTCAAATGCTCTCAGCTTCAATCAGTATCTTCCCACAAAACATGCTGCCTGTGCCCTCTCAAATTAGAAAATGAACTACCCCTATCCAGCATGCTGCCTCCTCCTGCTCAATATCCACTTTTCCCAGCCCTATCATTTTGGAAATTGGGGACTTTTTGCTCTGTTTCCCATGGTTCAGAAATAGCTCCAAGATATCTACAATTTCTCTCTCTCTTTTCTCTTTTCCTACTTTTCGCTGCTGTTTCTTTCTATTTGCATCATGTCTTCCCACTTTGCTGTGATAAGATACTTCACACACACACACACAAAACATCTTTCTTCTGCCTGTCATTCCATGCCTTTATTTATCTACTGGTTTGCTGCCCTTCCCTCCCCAAGATGTGTTTTGGTAGGGTTGAATGAAGACAAAGATGCTAAGATTCTCAACAGCAGTGAAGCAGACACTGTGTTTCTGAAGTTTCTGAAAAGTAAAGGTGGGTCAGTATCCAAACATTCACAGGAGTTGTGACTGTGAACCAAGACAAACACCCCTTCTGTTTGCCTTTTAGTTTGCATCCCTAAAAAAAGCTGAATTGCAGTTCACAATTCCTAAAAAGTAAGTGAAGAAAGATATTTTAATAAAGTGAGATTATGGAAGTAAATCACAGCTGCTAAGGACTGACAGTCAGAATCAGATGAAAATGATTCTCTGCTGCACAACTTCATTGCATGTGTTTTTATTTCCAGCATTTTCCATCGGTGGCATCCTGGGAATTTATGCCCAGAACTCAAAATGAGTTTATCCACTTTTGCATCCGTACATATTTTCCAGATACATGACTGCTACATTTACAGAGTGACAGGAATATTTAACAAACATGCATTAACATTAATTTTGTCTCCTCCACGTTACTTTCTGACAGAAACTATCCACTCAGACAACTGGACTATTCTCTCTTTAGGAACTATCTTCACAATATAGTATTTCTACCCCAGATTTAGGTACTTAACTGGATCTCAGTAAATTAATTCAGAGTCAATTCATGCATCTCATAGGGAACAAAATTTTTGTCATTTTGTCATTATATGTTTAATTTCAATAATACTAATATTTTCAAGTATGATAAGATTGTTTTATTCTGAAGATCTAGAATCTATCAGCTTTTTCTTAAGCTCATATACTCCTTCAAAGATTGAAAGACTGAAGAGCTGCCACTGATGAAATTTAAAAGAAAATGATGTGGAATGTTGAAAGATTTTGAGGACAAGAGTAGAGTTTTGAAGAGGACAATTTACGTGAGACATCTAACTTTGAATGAGTGAGTCCTTAAATGTTTAATTTGAAAATGCCAACTAATGTTCCTGTGACATGAGAGCAGACATTGAAAGTAGTCAGCCCTGGGGATGAAACCTATCCCTGACCTTGAAAATTAGGTGGTTTAACTTATCTGAAGCTTGGCATTCTAAAGTATAAAATGTGGTAATCATATATGGTGGATAGAGTTCAAATAGAGGGGATCAAGCACACAGAATTGGCTACACAGGTATTGGAAAACTGATGGAGCAAAAATGAAAATTAATAACTGCAGAAAGCAGTGACTTTTCTTAGAGCCAAAGGAAAAAAAAATGAGAAAAATGGATGTCACCAGAAGCTAGGAGCAACGCAGAGGGTAAGGGGGGTGTTGGGGGGCTGGTAAGCAAACCTGGAATGTTCTCAGCTTCAAATGCTTGATTCCATTTTCCAACCTGATAATTGAAAGAAGAGCATGAAAATGTTATAATAATGGTTAAGATACTGTAATAAGACTGTCTGGGTTCAAGTCCAATTGGACACTTTCTTGTCCTGCATCTTTGAACAAGATGTGGGACCTCTCTGTTCTTTAGCTCCCTCACTAGCAAAATAGGTATAACAGAACCACTTATCCCACAGACTTCTTCTCAGCATTGGTGAGATACTCTATGTAACAAGTGTGATATATGCAAGGCCTGACAGTAAGCATGATTTGGGCATTTGCTAATACTGTCAGGAATATTATTATTACTGTTATTATTCCTCTTATCTTTTATTATTTTGGCAATAGGAGTTCCCTTTCCATCATATAAAACTGGAGTGTTATAAAGTGAACGTGGTCTCTTTCTTCTGAGTGTTTATATTTTTTGTGATTAGTTGTCCCCAGTTAGACTATGAGCTGAGGAGAGCAAGAAACACTTATGTTTCACCACACAGATTCCCCTGGTGCACAGCATTGTGCCCAGTGTACGAGAGGAGCGCAATGACCATCTAGTGACTGAATAAAATACATGGCATTTCCTCACGTCTGACTTGGGCAGCCGGATGGACAGAGGGTCCTTCAAATAGAGCCACACTGAGAACAATCAGGGAAACTTCAGTATATGACTTTATGAAACTGGATGATGTTGCCCAAGGAAAATGTATAAAATGAGAAACATGTATTATTATTATTATTATTTTCGATGCCAGGCATTGTTCTAGACCTTGGGGGAAAAGCTGGAAAGTAGAAGCAGATAAAATCCCTTGTTCTCATAGAGCTTACATGGGGAAGGGTAATTCTGACATTAAACATGGTAAGAGAGTGACTATTTAGGAAAAAGTATATGCTGCAGCATAGACTGAAATTTTTAAATATGGTGATAAGCATAGCCCTAACTGAGGACATTTGAAGAAAGACTTGGAAGAAGTGAGGAAATGGGCCATATGGCTAACTGTGACAACAACATTCCAAAAAGATGAAGAACTAGCAAATCTGAATGCCCTGAAATAGAAGCTTATTTCATGTGTTCTAGGATGAACAAGAAGGCTGGGTGGCCACAGCACAGTAAGCAAGAAAGAAAGTTGTGGAAGATGAAGTCAGAGAGTGTCGGGGACCCCATCAGTGTTGGGTGATGTAAGCTACATTAAGGACATATTTATCTGAATGAGGTGGCAGTGCACAGGGCTGAGCATAGGAATGCCCTAAGGGGGCTCATACTTTAAAAAGATCACTTTGCCTGCTGAGTTCCTGATAGTATTCTGGGCAAGGGTGGATGCAGGGAGAGCAGATGGGAAGTAAATGCAATGATTCAGGTAAGAAACAAACGCTGGCTTAGAACATGGTGACAGCCAAAAACGTTGTGAGAAGCAAGTCAGATTTGGGTAGATATGAAGGCTAAGCCAAGCCAACAGGATTTTCTCAGGGATTAGTTGTGGATTGTAAAAAAGTAAATTACAAAAAAAATCAAGGATTTCTCAGAGGTTTTTGCCCAACTGCTCAAAAATTTGAGTTGCCTTTTACTCCTTTTATTGTGTAAGAAACAGGGTTGTGTAAAAAGCTAGGACGTTCCCAGCTATCAACCACACTGATATTTAAGGCATGTACAAAAAAAAAAAAAAAAGACAAACCAAAAAAGACATTAAAAGGGAGAAGTCTGAGAAGAAAGATAAAACAAATAATAAAGTACATTTCCACAGAGAACAAAAAAGTGAAAGATAGTTCACTTCTTAAGAGGGAAGATGGAATAATAATAGCATTTCCCGGGATGATACCATTTATCCTGGGGTTTAGACAGTGAGTTTGTCTCAACTAATACAGAATAAATTTTTCTGGTGGGTGGATAGGTAAGCCTTGAAAAACTTTATTGTATGAGAGAAGAAATGGAGAGAGGGGAGAAAGCACTAAAATCGTATTACCTTTCTGTAGGGATCTGTCCCCTCCTTGGTGTGGTAGCCTGGTCAAGGCTGGCACCTGCTTTGTCTTCTGTGCACAATGGTAGGAAGTATCAGATGGCATACCATGGAAATCTTTACAGGAAGACAAAACTCAAGATAAGTACATTAGTTTTCTACTGATGCTTCTTTTTTTAAAATTTCAAAATATTATGAGGGTACAAATGCTTTGGTCACATAAATTGCCTTTGCACTGTCTGTATCAAAGCTACAAGCATGCCCATCCCCCAGAGAGCACACGCCATCGCCATTAGGTGTGAATTTACCCATCCCCTTCCCTCCTCCTCCCATCTGCCTGACACCCGATAGATGTTACTTCCACATGTACACATAAGTGTTGGTCAATTAGTACCAATTTAATAGTGAGCACATGTGGTGCTTGTTTTTCCATCCATGTGATACTTCACTTAATAGAATGGGCTCCAGCTCTATCCAGGATACTACAAAGAGGTGCTAGATCACCATTTTTTTTATGGCTGAGTAGTACTCCATGGTATACATATACCACATTTTAATAATCCACTCATGTATTGATAGGCACTTGGGTTGTTTCCACATCTTTGTAATTGTGAATTGTGCTGCTATATATATTTTAGTGCAGATGCCATTTTTTATAGAATGTCTTTTTTTTCTTTGGGTAGATACCCAGTAGTGGAATTGCTGGACCAAATTATAGTTTTACTTTTAGCTCTTTGAGGTATCTCCATACTACTTCCCATAAAGGTTGTACTAGTTTGCAGTCCCACCCAGCAGTGTACGAGAATTCTATTGTTTCTATAACAAATCACCGTAAACAAATGACCAAAATAGTACAGATTTATTACTGCACAGTTCTGGAGTTCAGAAATCCAAACTGAGTTTTACTGGACTGAAACAAAAAAGTCATCAGGGCTGCATTCCTTCTGAAGGCTTGAGGGGATAATCGCTTCTTGCCTTTCCCAGTTTCTAGAAGTCACCCACATTTCTTGGCTCCTGGCTTTTTTTCTCCATCTCAGAGCCAGAAAAACAGATCTCCTAATCTCTGACTCTCACCCCTAGTTCAATTCTTATGATTCCTCTCTATCCTTCAAATTGTCCCCGGACTTCATGCAGAGTATTAGAAAGAGACAAAGGTAAAGCTTTAGTGGTGAGCATGAGATGGCGAGTCTTTTCTTTCATAATAGTCATAACAGACAGAACCTGCACCAATTATCTGCCCAGCAGCATGCTGACCTCTTTAAGAATCAGGGTTGAGTTGCCAGGAAAGGAAAGTGGAGTGTGAACCTGTACTTTAAAACAAGCCACAAACTGTGGTGACCTTTCAGTGCCCTGCTGACTTCTACTCTTTTGTTCCCAGCAGGAGTTGGCATATAACATCTCCCCACAATGGTCTCTCTAACCTCTCCGACTGAAGGTGAGTGAATACAAAGACTAATGAAGTTAATAATTAAGCCAGTTACTGGCATGGGGGGTACAGAGGATGGCTAGGTGCTTGGGTGTGGTCAGTGAATCTACATGAAGTCTGATCTCCATGTTAGTGTTAGGGTTTGGCAGATTGAAGGGAGTGTGGGCTTTTGAGTCAAATAGGCTGTGATAGGAATCCTAGGTGGCCATTCTAGTTGTGTGGCCTTTGACAAGTCACTTACCTCCTTGAGTCTTAATTTTCTCCTTTGTAAGATGAAGAAAATAATAACTCTTTCAGAGAGTTGCTGTGAGTGTAAAGGAAATAAGTTATACCAGGGACCCAGTATAATGTTTGGCATATGATGGTATCTGATATTAGCATGTTCTACTCAACTATGGAGTTGAGAAGAATCAGGATCAACTCAAGTTTTGAGGGTAAAGGAGAAAATAGTTAGGACAAATATGTCAGTGGGTTTAGGGCACAGCATACTGACTGCAGTGCATGGACAAGAAAAAAGCAACACCAATGAATGGATTTCTCCTAGAGTTCTCTTTGGATGGGCAGACAGTACCAGATGGATAGGAAACACCTGTTGGAAAGCACAAAAGGGTCAGTTCCAGGTGTATAGCTGAGATATTGGGCCATGACAGCACACTGTAGGGAACAGAGGTTACTCCAGTGACCTGAATGCCGACCAGTGCTTAACTCCCCCTCTGCAGGCCTCTGTGGTAAGTACGGCAAGAAGCCAGTGGAAAGTGGGTAGGATGAGGAGAAGCAAAGGAGGATTCAAAGGAGGAAGAAGAAGAGGAGGATGAAGAGGGAGAGGAGAAACAAAAGAATATGGAAAATAAAAATGTTTTAAAAGTGTTTTTTGCAGTGCCTGTTGCATAGTCAGCCCTGATATATGTGAGTTATTGATGTTAGTTGGCATCGCTATTGTTGTTAGGTGAACACAGAGTTCAAACCCAAGTCTGCCTGCCTCTAAAGCCTGTGTTCATTCTGTTTCTTCATCCTGCCTCCTGTGTGGGGAGGGAGGAGTTGACTTAGGGAAATCAGAAGCAGTGGTGCTTAAAGGTCAAGACAAAGGAAATTGAAGTCCAAAATAGATATTTTAATCCTAGGGTAAAAGAAAATATGAGACAAAGTCAAACCATTTGAGACTCAAGAAGATGCAACAAAGGAGAGGGTATAGCAAGAGTTGCACCGAAGGTGCACCGAGGGTATAGCAAGTTGTTGCACCGAAAGTCATGAGAACCTGTTTTTTTCTCAGGTGTTGGCCAACATTAAATGGATGAATTGCCTTTATTTAAATGCAAAGACATACACAGATATGTGTTTGGAATGGAGGTGATTGCACCAGGCTACTGCCTTGGAAGCATTCTTTAAGGACTGTATGCCCTCTTATACCATGAAGAGCCCAGTTAGATATGTTCTTTCTTTCTTTGTGTGTAAAAGCTCAGGGTTGTGCTCATTCCTTATCTCTATTAGAGCTGAGTCATTGCTGTTGACATCTGTTTTTAAGGCCCTTAAATCCCTTCATCATCTTCTGTATGAACCTTTGGTTTTTCTTCAGGAAAACTTCCTTTTCTGAACCATGATTTAATGAGGCTGTCACACCAAGGACCACTTCCACTTGTTACACATATGCCGATTAGAGTACTCTAATTCCTCCACCATGGCGATTGACTTAAAATATGGTTATGGAATCAGCAAAGCTAGTCAAAACCTTACCTGAGATGTTCTCTGGGAAAGAGAGAAGGGTTATTTTTCTCTAGAATATCAAACTGCAAGAGCCCATGTATCTGCTAGAGACCACCTTTCCTGATCACCTGGATAATAAACACTCAGCAAAATGAAGACATTTCACAGAGGAGAGTGGATCAGAAATGGAGAGAGACACAGGTGACTTTTGGCATCAGGCTAACCTCTGATTCTCTGGTCCTTGCCCTTCCTAAAGCCAGATTGATTCATACACTTTCCAAGCCATTGTGAACCAATAACTCCTCCCTCACTATCCCCTTCCCCCCCTCCCTCCTTTCCTTCCTTCCTTATTATTCAGTTTGAGTTGGGCATCTGTCACTTAAAACATAAAAGTTTCTGATTAAACTAGTAGAAAACATTGAAAAATTAATATCACTTATGTTTGGAGGCCTTTGATTCCAGGCAGTGTGGTACAGGATGTCGTCAGAAATATTTAGTATAGGTGCAGAGGTGAGAAAGCCTCAAGGCTGCAGTAAGGAAGAAAAACTTCAGTTCCCCACTCCCAAGAGTTGACCTCAGGCACCGCATGTGTGAAAACTGAAGGAACAGCACTGAGAAATGTTAACTAATTGCCAAGAATGTTAGGTCGAAAGAAACCACCAAGAGGCCTGGTCAGATCTCTATAGTGGAGAAACTTATGCCTAGCAGAACAAAACCAAAAACGCAATTAAAGGGAATTCAGTGTGAAGGTGTCAGAATTCAACATGACCATATATATATTTACAGTTAGTTGGATAGAAGAAATAAGATCTAGTGTTCAATAGCACAATAGGGCAACTATATTTAACAATAATTTATTATAGATTTCAAAATAACTAAAAGAGTGCAGTTGGAATGTTAACACAAAGAAATGATAAATGCTTGAGGTTATAGACATTGTAATTATCCTAATTTGTCATTACACATTCTATGCTTGTATCAAAATATCACATGTATCCCATAGATATGTACAACCATTATGCATTTATAATAACTAAAATAAAAATTAAAAAATAATTCATCATTACTAGATTAGAATAAAAAAAGAAAATTCCACCCAAATATTAGGCAATTTATAGGCATGGTATGCTCAGCCTTATGCTCTTTACCTAGGCAATTTACAATTAATGACAACGAGAAATTCATCTCTCCAAAGACAATGTATAGAATATTCCATCCTCATTATGTTTCCTCACCAGTCACCCACTAAAGCTGCCAAGTGAAGACAGGTGACAGAAGGTGAGGAACCACCCAAGTCAGTGATAGAGTCCAGGTGGTACACTCCACAGCTGTTCTGGGCCCTTGGGAATGTGAGCCCACTTCAAAAGTACCGCTGAGGCTGAGGGGCCTGCAGCCAGAAGGATTCAAATGCATGTGTGGCTAACCTAACTCAGGAGATAGAGTTAGATGTGAGAGAAATCCAGCTTCTGCTCAGACCTCAGGATACGTTCTTGAAACTTAATAAACCCCACCACCATGTCAGTAGCTTAGGCTGCATGTTTCTGAGGCTTAAATGGAAGTTGTTCTAATAGCACTCAAGATGCATGACCCAAAATACTAACCCATCTGACTCTGTCCTTATAAACTTCCCTCATCTTGAAAAAATGCAAAAAAATAAATAAAATCAATAACACCTTATCCTTGTTACCTCCCTGTCCTGCTCCCTCAGTAACTTCACCCCTCATGCAGTCAAACTTGCTTCCCTGCACACAAAGTGAAGAAAGCCATATTTGTTATGAATAAGAATGACAATAGCCAACAAAATTAAGACCCGCTGCTCTAAGACAATCTCCTAATAACCTCATATGGATCAACTCACTTAATTTAATTCTATCAACACACAATCTGTGTGGAAAGTAATATTACTACCCCTATTGCCATTCATGGATGTATTGGAGCTAAACCAGTGTGAAAAGTTTAGGAAATATATGTGAGATCAGCATTTATCTTGCTATTGGCTGGCTCTACTTCTACAAAACAAAACTAAGGGAGAAATGGTTTCATGTGAGAAGTTATTATTTGAGGTTTGCATAATTGACATCCTTATCTGTCAGATTGCTTGGATAAGCCCAGCAGCCATTATAAGATCATTAGGGAAAGGGTAGTAATAGGTTCAGAGGGCCAATTGCCTACATTCTAATCACAGGAGAAGCAGCAACCCTGACAGGGGCCTTGGGGAAAATTTATTGAAGCAACTAGAAGAATTTAATGACAAAATCAGGTAGGGAAATCAGTACCTGTGCACCAGTGAGCAGGATAATTTCAGCTGGGGGTGCAAATGAGCTTCGGCACCCTCCCTGATACCCCTCATTTCCCCACCCTCTTCCTATTCCTTGATGCTACAGCAGCTGAAGAAATCTGAGAGCTCTCAAAGAGATATCTGAGCAAAGATAGATACAAAAGAAGGAAAAAGTCCTCCTCCCATGAGTTAAATAGGTAGGCTTGTCTTAGAAGATCAGGGCATCCTAATCCAGGCCAGAGTCCCCTCCCCTCACTGATATAAATGGGTTTTAGGATAAGAGTCTTGTGATTTTTTTCCAGAACCCAAACTTTGCCTTGAATGGGGAGTAAGGCTTGAGGAAGAGAAAGAGAAAGCCTCCTAATTGAAGCAGAATCTAATTGTAAAATCTCCTTTTCAGTAAGCGTCTGGATGTTCTGTTTTAATGCAACCAATTACCTGGAGTCTATTTCCTGCCCAGCAGCCTATAGAGAGAAGGGCTGGAGGAGAAAATGATGTAATGAGAACTGGCATAGGACAAACCTAAGTGCCTCGCACAAGAGCATCCTGCCTGGTAGCAAGGAGCTCCTAATTACAACTTAGCTCAAATAACCATGGGACGAGGGAAACCTGAACAGATGCCAGCATCATGACAAGTTTCTTCTCTATGCATTTTTTTCCTTTTCAGAGTGATTAGATATTGGTAGTAAAAATCAAATATTTTAGTTTTGTTATGTTTTCTAAAGAGTGACCTGGCACTGCCTAGGCTGGGTGAGCCTGATCTCCCCTGTACTAATCTTCCCCCAAATGACCTTTACCCAATTGGAAAATCTTCCTCCCCTAAATAGTGACCATCTTCCAATGCCTGATATATTGGACTGATCATTACAATGTTTGAGGATTTTGTCATAGAAAAACTGTCTTTTTATTGTTTTTTTAGTTGACAAATGAAAAATTCTATATGTTTATGGCATATGATGTGGTGTTTTGATGTATTCGATTATTAAGTATGAAATGTCTGATTTCCTGAATTACTAAGTTTGATAGTTGATATCTCTGACATTTCACTTTCAAACATCTTGTTTTAATTTTATTGTCAAAGTACATCCTCATTCTTTCAAATACACAATTTGCTTGTGATTATCTTTCAAAAATTTTTAGAACAATTTTTGTGAAACCACAGATAAGTCAAAAATTCGTGACATTTTCAAATATGAGTGCAGTCATGGAATCAATGCAGTACAGACAGCTCAAAATATAAATGAAGTGTTTGGGAAGGATGTGGCTAATGAACACACAGTGCATTGATGGCTTGAGAAGTTCCCTTCTGGTAATTTTAATCTTGAAAATGAGCCACGTGGGCAACCAGAGATCAAGGTGGATAATGAGCTAAAAGCTGTAGTGGAAGCAAATCCATCTCGACCTACCCATGAATTAGCAGCAAGTTTTGACGTTATTATTCCAACAATATTGGACAATTTGAAACAAATGGACAAGGTAAAGAAGCTGGATATACGGGTTATGCATGAATTAAACAAGCGTCATCAAGGAAATCGTCTCGAAGCTTGACTTTCTTTGCTGTTACGACATAAAGGCAAACCGTTTCTATACCATATTGTTACATGTAATGAAAAATGAATTCTTTTTGACAATCACAAGCATTCAGCATAATGGTTGGATAAAGATGAACTGCTGAAACAGTCAAAAACTGAATATTCATCAAATAAAGCTAATGGTCTGGTGGTCCAGCACTGGTATTATCCACTACAGCTTCATGAAACATGGTCAATCCATTACAGTGGATGTCTACTGCAACCAGTTGGATGAAATGATGAGAAGACTTACAGGTAAGCAGCTGATAGTGGTCAATAGAGACAGGCCAATCCTTTTGCAAGACAACATTCGGACACATCATACAAACAAAGCTGCTCAAACTACAGGGGCTGGACTTAGAAATTCTCTGTCATCCACCATATTCACCAGACCATGCAGCTAGTGATTTCCACTTCTTCCTGGCATTGTATCACTTCTTGCAAGGAAAAATATTCAATTCTCCATAAGCTGTGGAAAATGCCTTTTGCAACTTCATCACTATTCACTCTCCAAGCTTCTTAGCTGCTAGCGTAAACAAGCTACCCTTAAGATAGCAAAACTGTGTTGATAATTTAAGCGCATACTTTTATTAATTGTACTGTTTCTTGTTGGAGATATAATAAACTACACTTTTGATTTGAAATTGGGCATCTCATATTTAATAACCTAAACATGGATACATTGTGGAATGATTAAATCAAGTTGATTAATATAAACTTCACCTCACATACTTAATTTTTTTGTAATGAGAACATTTAAAATCTACGCTCTTAGCAATTTTCAAGTACAGAGTACAATGGTGGTTAGCATGGATTTGGGAATGGGAAGTGGGGAAATGTTAGTTGAAGGGTACAAAGCTACAGTTAGACATGAGGGCTAAGTTCTGGAGATCTATTGTACATAAAGGTGACTATAGTAAATAATAATGCATTTTATTCTTGAGGTACTATTATACCCAGTTTACTAAAGAATACTGATGCACAGAGGTTAGGAAATTCACCAAAAAGCTCAGTTTGTAATGAAAGTTTATATTTATTAAGGCATATTAAGTATTGGGCAAGGGAATAATCACTTTACAAAGAACCCTGAAAGCCACCAGCCATCATTTCAAGTGGAAATTATTACCATTTTCCTTCTTTTTTTTTTTCATAGAGAAAGAATCAGAAACTCAGAATGTTTAAATAACTTGTTCAAACTGACACAAATAGAAAGTGTTCAGGAGTAGAATGCAGGCTGTCTAACTCAAAGGGCCTCTCTCTCAAATTTTAGGCTGAACTGCTAATTCACAGAAGCCCCTGGCTTTGAATACGGGTCTTCTTACTACAAGTGAGGACTGCGAGGCGCACCGTCTGGGGGATGGTCACACTTAAAGCTCTGACTCGAGGTGGGAGGGGCAAGGGCAATATACATAACCTTAACATTTGTACCCCATAATATGCTGAAATAAAAAAGAAAATAAAAATAAAAAAGCATATGAAACAGAAAGTAAATGTGTATATAAAATACAATCCTGTTTAACCACTTCGGTACCAGCGTCGACTATAGTCCATAGCCACAGATGAACCCGCACGGCCACTTTAGCCAACAGCCGTGATATGACTTTTCTAATTTTTCATTTATCAAAATAAAATTGTGAACATTTAAAAATAATGTAATGAAAGCATATATGTATATGTTACCTATTCTAATTTACAGTACAAGTAAAGCTGCCTGTAAAGTAAAACAAG